>JAJOOH010071784.1:0-20384 GCA_029582605.1 Solanum gracilifrons
ACTACTTTATAATTACAGGACATAACATCTCTTATGAGATCGATTATGTCATTAGTTGATACTAACAACACTCTAGTTGTCTCTTGTGATATACTCTATTCTGATCTAATATGTCTTATTTAGGTATATTAGTTAGTTTAGGCGTATCTTCATTTTCTTGTAAGGGGAGAGTCTCCCTCATTTATGTATTATTAGTACTAGGTATTAAGAGAGGAATCATCCTCTTAGGTGCTTAGTTTAATTTACAACTTATTGTATTGGGTGGAGTAGACTAACCTTAGAAGGTAGGTTTACTCATACCCACCATAGGATTGGAGGTAAGGTAATTGCCCCCCTCCGTGTATATTTGAATTTTATATATGATAAGGCCTGGGGGTGTTGCTCAGCCCCTGACCCCCTCAAGGGTCGTTCCAAAAAAAAAAAAAAAAATGACCCAAATGTTAAACTCAAACCCTAAAAAACCTAAACCCTAAACCTTATGGATAAACCCCCAACCCTAAGCTTTATGAAACTCTAAGAAACCCTAAACCCTAAGAAATCCTAAATCCTAAGAAAATCTAAACACTAAAAACCTTTAAAACCCTAAAACTAAAAATCCCGAAAACAAACCTTAAAAACCCTAAAAAATTTCTTTAATCTAAAACCCTAAGTCCTAAGCCCTTATAACTCATATATCGTAAAAACAATAGTGATCCTAAAAAATCTTCAGCAATACTAAATTGAAAAAAACTCTTGACCTAAAAAATATTCTAGAAAAACATAAGCTCTAAACCCTAACCTAACAACCCTTAACCAAATACCTAAACTCTTATTCATCATGTTCAGATTATATCATTGTTCAATATGCTCTATTTAGTTATATATATTTGTTCAGCTTTATCATATCATGCATGCTCAGTACCTTTCAAGTACTTATACATACTCTACGCTACATTTTCACTTGATGTAGGTTCAAGTCCTCAGCATTTAGATCACGCGGAGATCGGTTCCCGATCCGTATTCAATAATATCAGTGATGAGTTCTCGTTTTTCGAGGACCATTGACATGTTTTATATTCAGTCTTTCATTTTAGTTTCAGCTTTGCTAGACTTAGCTGGGGGCATGTCCCAGCATCTCTAGTCAGTTAGAGGCTTTTATTCGGACATAGTTTTTGTCACTCCACGAGGTTACCCCATTGACGTAACACGGGACCTAGGATCACGAGTGACCCCAAGCTAAACTTGAGTTGGCATATCATAAGCATATTAGATCAACACGTTTAAAAGCCTAAACCTAAGAAATATGAAACCCCTAAGAAACCCAAAACCATAAACCCTAAGAAATACTAAACCCTAAATCTAAAATCCTAATCCCTAAACCCAAAGAAACCCTAAGCCGTAAGAACCCCTAAATCGTAAAAAATCATAACAATCTTGAAAACCCCTTTTAAAATCCTAAACCTAAGAAAACTCTACACCTAAAATATTTTACAAAACCTTAAGCGTTAATTATATATATATTTATATATATATATATATATATACACTACAAGAAAAAGGTTCAGTTAAGACCAACATGTAGGGACGAGTTAATAATCCCGTCACAAAAAGTATATATTTTGAGACGAGATTATATTTCGGTCCTAAAAGTTATATGTTATTGAGAAGGTAAAAATTCTCGTCCATAAGAAAACTAATGACTCGTCCCTGTTGACACCCAATTTTGGCCTAACATTTTCAAAAAATTCATAACTTTTAAGTTTTATTTATTTAATAGTTCAAATAAATTTTTTTTATAATTTTAAATAAGTTTATCGATAACTATCCTTATTTATCAAAATTTAGTATTTTTCTTTTATCAGTTAATCTTAAAATTGCATTTTTACATGTCATTAATTACGTTCATTATATATATATATATTTTTTTTATATTCATTTTATTTGTTACATTTGTTAATATTTATTTTAATATTTTATACAGTCTAGAAATTTATCCCAAATACAGATATTTTACTTGATCGATAATTTTGGGCCACAATCCCAAGCCCACAATTGAGCCCATTTAACAATTAGTTTCTATATAAATTTTAGTTAGGTTAAAAAATAGGGGTGGATATTTTTAGGGTTTCAAATTTTCAAATTTTCATCCACAAAAGGATTCCACTAGTCATTAATATTCCGGCCGCCACCACCCACCACCGGAAAACACCATAGCAGCCACCAGATCTCCACACAACTCAACCCCCATTCCCTCAATCTCCTTCCTCCGAAACAACCATCCAACCAGCAGCACCAAACAGAGCTCAAATCATCACCAAAACCCCCCTTATTTTCCTCATTATTTTCGATGGAAACCCAAGGCCGGCGAACTCCAAAGCTCGCAAACAACCGCTCCAGCGAAACCCCCATTTTCTCCTCTTTTTCACTATTTCTCCGGCGAACAATGAACCAAACTCCAGACCCACGACCCACCGGAGAAATCATCATTAACTCCGACCGAAACAACCTCCAAACCACCAGACAACTACCCTTGTTTCCGAGAAACGGAGCTCCGAGCTTCTATGAATCGGAGCAAAATAAAACAACAGTCAGTTCCCTTTCCCCTTTTCCGTTTTCGATTTTTCGTTCTTTTGTTTGTTTTGTAGGTGTAAGATCTCCATTATCCGGCGAAATCAATAAACCAGCGAGCTCCGTTTCAGTTAGACATCACCAACGCAACCAACAATGAGCAATGGTGACAACAACAACGATCTCCGGCGGTCAGGCCCTCTTGTTTTATTTTCTTCTACTTTGATTTTTATAGTTGTTGTTGGTTGCATTATTATTATTATTATTATTTGTTTTCATTTTCATAGACATTGTGGTTATTTTTATGTATTTTTGCTTTGTGCATTTATTAGTGAGTTGAATTTACTGTTTTAGTTCCCTTCTTTATTTTTGATGATTCTTGCTTTTATTATTATTTTAATTTTATTCATTGGATTGTTTAATTTTGTTGGGTTGTGGTTATTATATATCGGGAAGTCATATTTTATTATCATTTTGATAGCTTTATCGAAATGTTTTTTTTGGATTTTGGTGGTTTCCGTGATTGTTAGATTTTTAGGATAGATTTTTATTAATTGTTAATTAATTATTTGTTAATGTAGTTAGTCTTCTACTTTTTTAATTAATTTCTATGCCCATTTATGTTTCTTTCGTTTTTGTTAAGTACTTTGTTTGGTTAATTTTCTATTTGTTAATGGACATTGTTAATATTTTCATTAAATTTTTACTTCTATGTTAACTTTAAGTTTTCCTAATAAATTTACCTCGGTTGTTGTTACTTTATTATTGTTTTGAGATATTTCAAATTGACATTATATTTTGCTTTCTTAGGTCTACTTAAATTACAAGTTAAATTTGGCTAATGAAAAAATTTCTCCATCAGTTTTGGAGGTCTCCCCATTTTAAAAGACGGAAATTTAGTTTAAGTTTATATAAGTTTTATGTTAAAATTGGCCAATGAGAAAATCTCTCCGTCAGTTTTGGAGGCCTCCCCATTTTAAGAGATGAAAATTTAGTTTAAGTTTATATATGTTATATCTTAGAATTGGCCGATGAAGAAATTACCGCCGATTTCTAAGGCCTCCCATGTTAATAAGACGGATTCTTATTTTTAAATTAATATTTGATTCATTTGTTTTTATTCATACTTATTTATAACTAATACTTCTACTAAGTGTCTTTACAGGTACCCGGAGGTGCTTCCTATTGAAGTTATTCGAATTAGGTTCGAATTATACTCCTATTTATATTGTATATTATTGACGATAGGCAATATTAGGTCGTTTCTCATATTACTTGTTTACTTTATTACTTGTGTATATTGCATGTTTGTTATATTTGTATAATATTTTTGCATGCTCCTCAATTTGAAAAAATAAATTCAGTCGAGACCCACAATTGTGGATTTCGAAGGATGTCTAACACCTTCCCTTTGAAATAACTTGAACCCTTACCTAGAATCTTATGGTTTCTTAGACATTTTTTAACTGGTTTCCTATTTTTTCCTAAACTTAGGTGGCGACTCCTTTTAAATTCGTTTATTCTTAAAATTCTTTCAAAACTCAATCAATTGTTTATTTTTTGAGTCATCTCGACGTTTCACCCTATTTGAATAGAATAGGGATGTAAACAGTCCCAATTGTAATTGAGAGACATAGCAGGAGCGCCAAAACATTGCTAAAAAATTTACTAAAATCCAAAAAATAATAATTCTGAAAAGTAGGCAGCAAAAAGAAATACTATTTTCTAAAAATCCAAAAAAAAATCGTGTTTCTCTCAAAATCCATTGGTCACGTTTTTGCCCTATACGTATTCTCAAGTCCAGAAGTGTCTCTTTTTCATCTCGATCGACTACGACCTAGGGCTATTCACCTCTGCCTCAAATCCTCTGAACGTATTCTCAGCAACAACATTCTCTCAACTGCGAATCTAAGGTATGGTGTCTCTTCTTCTTCCTGTTTATTGATGATCATATCGTTCGCTCAACTCAACAAAAGTTTCTCTTTTTCATCTTGGTTAACAGCGACCTAGAGTTATTCTGCTCTGCCTCAAATCCTTTGTACGTATTCTCAGCAGCAACATATTTATTTCCTTTTCACAACTGCGAATTTAAGGTATGCTGTCTCTTTTTCTTCTTCCTGTTTACTGATCTTTTGCTCAACTCAATAGAAGCGTCTCTTTTTCATCTTGATCAACAGCGACCTACGGTTATTAGGCTCTGCCTCAAATCCTCTGTAAGTATTTGCAACAGCAACTTCTTTGTTTCCTTCTCTCAACTACGAATTTTGAGTATGATGTCTCTTCCTCTTCGTCCTGTTTACTAATCTGTCGCTCAACTTTGCCCTATTATCTTGTTTTATTGAGCCCAGATTCTAATTAAATGTTTAATTGTTTTTTAAGTGTATTCATGTGTAGTATATTGTGTGTTCAAAGAATCACATTACCCATAATAGAAAGTCTATTTTAGAAAAATAACTACGAGGACACCTTTCCTCTTTTCTTCTCTGTTTCATGATTCCCCTCTTCAATGGACACCAAAGTCCCTTGTATTGAATGAATATATGATTCTTGTTTGATTAGTTGTTGATTATACAACACAAAGATTCTTTACAATGGAATCTTGATCGACTTGTAATAATAAACGTGATTATTTTCTATATACTATAAGTTAAGTAATCGCTTTCTTTCATTAATGTGTTACGGGTCGTGAATCGGCAAATATTTTAACATCACTGATTCACTTGTATTTGAAGTCTTTAACCAGTGAATTAAATATAGCTAGCACTAAACTTTATTTCAACGATTGACAAGTAAATAGTTATTTTGGTCATTAACCTGATTGTCTTAACCAACGAATCATGCTTAAATCTTAACATGTTTGATCTAATAAATCATCTGATCATATAGAGCATACAAAATTTTTAGAAAAAGAAATTGTACTTCGTCTCTTATCCTAGTAGGTGTTTTCACACAAGCAACATAGGTTGTCTCCTTCGCAATGTCCTCCATGTTCTTCTTCTTCCTTCTTCTCTTCTTCTCTCCTTTTCTCCTTCATGGTTTCCCTTCTTTAATGGACAAAACAGACCCATGTATAAATAGGTATATGAGTCTTGATGGATCAGTTGTTGACTGTACAATATGAAGATTCTTTATATTGGAGTCTTGATCGAGTTAAGTAATTGTCATCTTTTATTAATCTGCTACAGGTCGTTAATCTACACAACTATTAACATCACTATTTACTTCACTTTGGAGTCTTTGAACAATTAACTAAAGATAGTGATCAACAAGTAACTCAATTTGAATGGCCATTTATGTCATATCTAGTCAACAAGCAACTACTGGCTTTAAAAAAATCATGTCAACTAATCAGATTGTCAAAGAAAATAATTATAAAAGATTGACGAGAAAGAAAGCATGAGTGAAAAGCTAAGGATATCTCAAAGAAAATCTTCAAAATTCTGAGAAAGAAATCTAAATATGTTGCTTTGTAAATGGTGTTCTTCTCTAATTTGTTCAGTTTACTCATTTTCGTTATTCATGGTTGTTGTGTCAACATATTGGCAGGAAACAAACTTTAACACTTGCGTCATACATTACCTATTTGACTCCTACACTAATGATCGTGAGAAGATGATGAACTGTAGGATAAACTACTGTAATGTAGTTATTGACTTTCTTTAATAAATGATGAACACATTAGATGGAGTGAAATTCAAATAAGTGATAAGATATGTGAACTAAAGATCAAAGCTACTCGACTAAATAAATGTATGACAACTTCTGAACAATCTAGAAAAGAAACATATGTGATCATTTAAACGAGCAGCTTATTGCTTCAAAAGAGAAAGGTCTAAAACAAAAAAAAACATAACAATTTTACCTTTCCAGCAACTGATATGTTGCTTCTTCCTTCAGCCTCTCTAACAAAAAGGGCTTCAACACCAGGAGAGTGTAACACAGGGAAAGTATTGAAAACCGTTTGAACTCGAAAGTACTATTTTCTACTTTCTTGAGTTGCCTCAGTTCCTTTTTCTTTGCTGCTTCATGTTGCAAGCACTCTTCTATTGATTATCAAATTTATGTATACTTTTTTTTTTCAGTTAACAATATCTTGTACAGACTTGTCATGTACAATGTTAAGTTAAGTAGGATATTAAATTTTGAAACATTAAATTCTTTCCATCTTATTATCAAAAATTATATTTACATCGGTTATTGTCATTTGAAAGTATATTGCAATTCCTTAACTGAAAAAGTAGCCAAGGTCTACTAGAAATTGTGATCTTAGAGTTCAACTTAGTTGTGTGCATCTAATTGCAATAAGTTGTGTGCATATTATTATTTTTATTTCGCTTTTAAAAAAAATCTATTTTTTATGTTTTCTCTAAGGTTATGGCACCTAGTTAGCAATGGATGGAACTTGTTGACAATCGACTTGATGAAGTCTATTTAGCCGGTGTGCAAAAGTTTTTAGATTATGCCTTTCAAAGAACAGGAGAAGAACATGAAATACGATGTCCATGTGTCAAATGTTTCAATACAATTCTAGAAACTCGTAAAACAGTTGAGACACATTTGCTAGTGTATGGTATAATTCGAAACTATACTTTCTGGTATCACCATGGAGAACGTTTGGGTGAGCCGTTGACTGAATATGAATCTGAAGATGAAGATGGTGATGCAGTAAAAGAATGTGAGAGTGAGGATGAAGTAGAAGAATTGTTGAGAGATCTATATCATAATCTTGACGGAGGAAGTACACACACAGATTGTGATGATTTACTTGAGGAGGAACCAAATGTTGAAGCAAAAAAATTTTACAACCTATTAAGGGATTTCGAGACGCCACTGTACAAAAATTCAAAAGCTTCAAAGCTTTCCTCTTTGATCAAATTGCTTCATATCAAAAGTATTGGTCGTTGGAGTAATGCATCATTTACAATGTTATTGAAACTATTAAAAGATGAGTTGTTGCCTGATGACGCAGATTTGCCAAACTCATATTATGAGGCAAAAAAGATAATTCAAGAACTTGGGCTTTCTTATAATAAGATTGATGATTGTACTAACGATTGCATGTTATATTGGAAGGAGGATAGCTTACTCGATTCTTGTAAAATTTATGGTGCATCGAGATGGAGAATTAATACACATAATGGGGAAATAAAGAATAAGAAAGGTAAAAAGATAGCTTCAAAGAGCATACGCTATTTTCCCTTAAAGCCTAGACTTCAGAGGTAGTTTATGTCTACAAAGACATCTACTCTAATGACATGGCACAAGAATGAAAGAGTTGATGATGGAATAATGAGGCACCCAGCTGATTCAATGGCATGGAAGTCATTTGATGAACTTCATCCTTCATTTGCAGTTGACCCTCATAATGTTCGACTTGGACTTGCTAGTGATGGATTTCAGCCTTTTCGAAATTCAAAAACCTCACATAGCATTTGGCCTGTTGTTCTTATTCCTTATAATTTGCCACCTTGGTTGTGTATGAAACAAGAAAATTTCATTTTGTCGATGCTTATTCCTGGTCCAAATGGTCCTGGAGATGCAATTGATACATATCTCCAGCCTTTAATAGAGGAATTGAAGGAGTTGTGGGATGTTGGTATTGAGACCTATGATGCATCAACTAGAAAGAATTTTAAGTTGCATGCTTATTTGTTATGGACCATCAATTACTTTCCAGCTTATGGAAACTTATCTGGATGGAGTACAAAAGGAAAACTGGCATGTCCATGTTGCAATAAGGACACAGCTTCAATTCGATTGACTAATTGTAAGAAGCAATGTTTTATGGGTCATCGGTGTTACCTTCCTCTTAGTCATAAATGGAGAAATGATACAAAGTCATTTGATGGTACACAAGAGAAAAGGCCCCCACCGAAAATGCGTTCTGGTATTGAGATACTAGATCAAGTGCAAGATCTTAAAGGACTACAGTTATCAAAAGATCCAAAGAAAAGGAAGAACATTTCACATGAAAATCGAAATGATAATTGGAACAAGAAAAGTATCTTTTTTCAACTTCCATATTGGAAGTGTCTCTTGTTGCGACACAATTTGGATGTTATGCATATTGAAAAAAATATATGTGATAATATCATGGGGACAATAATGAATGTCAAAGGAAAGACCAAGGACACAATTAAAACTCGGCTAGACTTGCAAGAAATGAACATTAGGTCGGAATTGCACCCAATTCAAAATGGGGAGAAATTTGAAGTTCCAACTGCATGCTACACATTGTCTCCTGAAGATAAGCACAAATTATGCCTTTTCTTAAAGAATCTAAAGGTTCCTGATGGGTTTTCATCTAATATTTCTCAATGTGTGAACCTAAAAGATCACAAGATATCTGGATTGAAAAGTCATGATTGTCATGTTCTTCTTCAACATTTGCTCCCTCTTGCACTTCGTGGAATGTTGTCTAAAGAAGTGTGTGAACCGCTGATTGAATTATCTATATTTTTTAGTGTGCTTGGATCAAAGGAGTTGAAAATTGATAACTTGGAACATATTGAAGCACAAATTCCAATAACACTTTGCAAGTTAGAAAAGCTCTTCCCTCCTTCATTTTTTGATGTCATGGAGCACTTACCTGTTCATTTAGCTACTGAAGCTAAGATTGCTAGACCGATTCATTATCGGTGGATGTATCCTGTGGAACGATGGTTATATTTTTTGAAATCTCTCACTGGTAATAGGGCATGTCCTGAAGGTTCTATTGCAGAGGGCTATATTACCATTGAATGTATGACCTTATGCTCGAGGTATCTGCATAGAATTGACACAAAGTTCAATAAGCCTGAATGAAATTATGATGGGGGTTTAAAAAATTGTAACGGAGGCTTATTTATATTTTGTCAATCTGAAAAAACTCTGGGAGCTAAAACTCCATATGAGCTTGAAGCAGATGAATTAGAACAAACACATATTTACACACTAAAGAATTGTGATGAAGTCTTACCATATCTCGAGTATGTAGTGTTCTTTCAAATCGTCTCAATATTATTATTATTTCCGTCGGCGTAATTTCATTTCTATATGAAATTCATGGTTTACTTCAATTTTGTAGAGAGTTTGCACAAACTCATGAGAATGCTCGACACTTGTCTGATGCAGAATGGAAAAAATAATTTATTGAATGGTTTAAAGATAGGGTGAGTAATACATAAACATCAAATTTGATATTATAATATTGTATTACTCATTCTAAACTAGTCAACGTAATCTTGTTTATAGGTCGCACAACTGCACAAAGGAGATGATAGTCGTATGATGGAAGATCTCCTCTCACTTTCACGCGGTCCTACCAAATATTCCACACATTCTAATGGTTATGTTATTAATGGATATAGATTTCATGTAGAAGATTATGATAAAAAGTTAAGGACTCAGAATTGTGATGTTGTTGTATTGGGTGAGAATGATAAAGATAGTGAGAACCTTGATTACTATGGAGTTTTAACAGATGTGATTGAGTTGCAATTTGTCATGGATAGAAGAGTGGTTTTATTTCGATGTAATTGGTTTGATGTGTTTGATGAAATAAAAGGAGTCAAAAAAGACGAGTAAGATTTTGTGAGTGTTAATCCGGCCTGATTACTAAAAACAAATGAGCCCTTTGTTTTAGCAAACCAAGCATCCCAAGTGTTCTATGCTAATGATAATTCCAACAAAGGTTGGCAAGTCGCGATGAAGACTCAACCTCGTGATTCCTTTGAGATTGTTGAACAAATGGATGATGATATTGTAGAGTTAGGAAGTCCTTCAAAAAAGAAACGAAAAAGAACTAATGAGGTGAAGTATATTTATTATGAATTAGTATATTTATTGTTACACATTATTGAAATTAGTATATTTATCGTGATTCCTTTCAGATTGTTGAACAAATGGATGATGATATAATTTTTACTTTTGGATGTTTTTGCAGGTTCAAGATGAAACCAATCAAGACTGAAAGTGAGGACAGTTCAACTATGAAGAGTACTATGAGATATACTTTTGTTACGCCTGATGCTATTGGAAAGGGAAGAGGACGAGGACAAGGACTTAAATCCTTGGGTGAGAAAAGGAGTATGCCAACTAAGAAGTTATTTTCTCAATCTAATGATCTTGTTAACCATTACATCCAAGAAATTGAAACAAGTAAGATATATTTATTTTCTTGGTTAAATGAAAAATTGTATTCAACCAGTAATCATTATATACAAACTTGCTACTTGGACTTCCCTACCATATGAATTAACCTATTGTCTGTTCTCTTCTTTATTACTCTCTGGGTTTTTTTTCTGTTTTAGAACCTAATCTTCTCTGTGAGTTCTTGTCATTATTCTGCAGCTTCTCATGTTTCAAAACACTTTGTTAAGGATTAATAACATGATATGTTTTCTATATGTTCTATAGGGAAGACTCGAGAACAAGGACCAAAAATTTCTACCATGTCTGCTAGTCTAGGAATGGAAACGATGCATAAGAATGCCTTGACTCTTGAGAAAGAGAACATGAAAAGTAACATTCCATCTCCTGCATGTACTAATCAAGTTAAGCAATACAGCCAAGAAGTTAAAACAAGTAAGTTTGTGTTTAGATTTGTTATGTTTTTTTTTTTTTAAATAATGTTATTTTGATGAACTGTTATATTACATTTCTCAGGTCCAGGTGTTATAGGAAAGGGATTAGAGAAAAGATCTGAAACTGCAATGTCTTCTCAAAGTACAAGATTGAATTCTACCATGTCTTCTAGTCAAGAAATGCGAACAATGGACAAAAATCCCTTGATTTGTGAGGAGGATATGCAAATAAATGTTTCATTGCCTCCATCTGTTGATCAAGTTATGAAACACACTGAAACAACTGAAACAACTGAAAAAGGTATTGAATTTTGAATCCATATGTTATTAAATTGTAGAACTGAATTTGATTACTATAGTCTTTACAAAACTATGAAACTGTAGGCTCATCTAATCCTAAAAAGGTAAAAAGAGTTCGAGGGAGCAACATGTGCAAATAAGTAGCTGCACTTGAAATTGGACAGAAGCTCACAGTGACCTTTTACAATAATCGAACTGTTGGAACAAATAGCAAACTGTTTTCGAGGCATTTGGGAAAAATTGTTCGTGATCGTAATATTTGTCCTTTGGGAGTATCATCATGGAATGATATTAAACAAGAAAAGTTGAATCACATGTGGGCAGCCGTTGAGGTAACAACTTGCACCTGATTCAAATTCTTTATTGTTATCTAATACATCTGCGTATTCTTGTCCATATAGCAATCGTTGAGGTAACAAATGTTTATGTGATTCAAACACATAGTTGTTTGTCGAATGATTTTCACATTTCACATGTGGTACTGGATTCAAGTATATGTGAATCACATTTGCTACTGAATGTTTTTTCTAAGAGATCAAAAAGAAAAAAGTAGATGTAGGAGATATCTGCTACTGGAATTTTGATGTGCTACTAACAAAACAGACGTGCTACTGAAATTTCTTTTCTATTGACTCATGCTTCAATAATTGTAGCATAAATTTGAGGTTGTGGACATGAATGATCATCGTGATCATATCTTGGGATGAATGAATGAGTTATGGAACAAATGGAGAGAACACTTGCATGCAAAATATGTGAAGGATAAGCCTATCCATCAATCTCTTAGGACTATTCCAAGGGGAGTAGACAAAAAAGAATGGGAATGGTTAGTAAAGGAACATTTTGCTTCTGAAAGTTTCCAGGTATGCCCTGTACCTTGCCACTTCTAAGTGCATTGCATTTCGTAATGTTAATAAATGTCTCGCTAATGAAAGAAATATATAGGATGATGGGATGTGGAATTTCTGTTTAACCATTGCGAGTGAAAATAGCATGTATATTCCTCATTCACCAAACATGACAAACTAGAAAGAACTAGGAATATATGTACATACCTGAGGAGCAGCTTCAAACACACAGAACTACCTAGTAGGATTCTTGTCTAGCTCAAGAATTGCTGCAACATTTCCACATCTGCGATGTATTCAGATGAATACAAATTATTTTATTCCAATATAATTGAAACAAAAATACCTCTGACAAAAGAAAAGAGGAAGATGACAGTAAGTAAAGGAAGAATAAATTACAAACTAACCCTGTGACTTAACTGACCTGTAACAGTAGTTCGGAGCAGACCAAACTGTAACTTTCTGATTATTGAACAACCATTTATATCCTTCCATTACCAATTGATGTGCATGGCATATGTAGTCCATGATGATGTCAATGTTATTCTCAAGATTAGTATTTGTTGTGAAGATTTTAAGAAATTGCTTCTTCTGAAATAAAACATTCTTTGCTATTCTCAATATATTTCTCTGTTTGTATCAATAAGTGTTGTATATATCTGGGAGAATTTTGCCGTCAGTTCCTGTGATCACTTATTGATGAGAGGATCAAAGTAGTAATGACAGCATTGCTGCAACAGTAACATTGAAGGATAACTGAATTTCCAGGTGGACTTGACAGAGAAATCAATACTCTTGTATATGGCTTTACTCGAGTATATGTTGCATTAGTTTCTTTTGGAAAATCTTCTAGTTTCTTTATTTTCAAACAAAATAAAAGCTACGAACTAAGACAAATTTCTATTTAGGCATGAAGCAGCAGGAATGCAGCAAATCGAGCTAAGTTGAATATGCTTCATCATATTGGTAGTAAGCCTATTCGAGAGATTATTTATCAAAAGGTACTAGCATAAAACTATTTCATGAATGAAATATTTATGAGGTTTGTGTTATTTGACATGTTTGACTTTGATGTAAAGGGCGGGAAAGATGGCAGCCCACCAGATTTGGCAACTATTTTCTTTGAGACGCGTAAGAAAGATGACAAGCTTGTTGAACCTGAAGCAATTGAAAAACATGTGCGTTCGATAAATTGAATATGTTTATACTTGAAATTGTTATGTGTTTTGATAGAAATTGTTTTTTTATATAATTTTTAGGCTCAACTCAAAGAAATGGTTCAAGCCAATTCATCTCTACCTAGCATAGAGATTGTTGAAAAATGTTGTGGACCTCAAACTCGTAGCCATGTATTTGGATTTGGGGGTGGAGTAAAGGCGAAAGGCTTGAAAGGTGGAACTTCTTCGAAGGCTGAATTATTGTCTGCTCTACGTTCAACACGAGAGGATAACAAATGCTTGAATGAAGAAAATAAATCCTTGAATGAGGAAAACAAATCCTTGAACCATCGCTTGTCTACCTTGGAAGATGCAATGAAAGAAATAATGAAAATGAAGGAATTATTTGCTGCTCAACAATCACTTGTCCAACCTACAACATCTCTTGTTTCAACTGAATGACCTCTACTTTTTTCTAATGACCAAGTAAGCACCAAGATACCAGACTTTTTAGTTTTTTTTGTTGATTTGCATAGTCATTTTCTACTAAGACTAATTCTAGAAAAAAATGATGGTAACTAATCTTTTCCAGCTAGAAGATAGTACCTAGAATTGTTTGAATCCACCTTCATCTCTACTAGTTTTCTTGTTCTCATTGTCTTTGATCTTAAATAGAACTAGTTAATACTCAATCAAACTGAAGTATAGATACTACCCTTAGAAAGTAGAAACTGATCTCATGTCGGCTGGTTGTTATATGTTTTTCAGAATGTATGTATAATTAAGTAGCTTGACGTTATGACGGAAGATTCGATGTTGGATAGCTGACTTGTTTGTTTACTGATGTCTGGGATTTTTCACAAGTGTTTTTTGCCATAGTTCCTAATTGTATGATATTGGTTTTTGAAGCTGTGAAATTGGTAGGATGTTTTAGATTCGCCAAAGTTGCTACTTTCGTTCTTCATCTATTTCTGTGAAATATAAATGTTCATGTGTTTACGCAGCTGGAAAAAAAAGTTACCAAAATCACACTTAGATCTGAGCTCAATTTTTGTTATTCTCTCTACGGTGCTTGGAGCTCATTTTTGACATGTCCTTAATCATATGAAAGATCACTTGTCCAGACTTTTGCATTGGATTGTCATGGGTATAACTCTTTTAGTTTTAGGAATTATTCTCCACTTCACAGATGCTTCCTTCAAATAAGCAATTATACACCTTCAGTTATGTCTGTGTAACCTCAGGGGCAGCCGCGTTAGTGTACTCTGCTTTCTTCATTCTGGTTGACATTTTGAACTGGAAGTACCTAATTCTACCACTAGAATTGATTGGTGTGAATGAGATGCTTGTTTATGTGGGAACTCTCTTTTATGTCATCTTTGCTGATATATTGTTTTAGGCTGTTGTTGCTGGCCTACTTCATCGATTAGGCATATATTGGAAGCTTTAGTTCTGATGAAATTTGCATCTTTTGCTTGCTTATTATATAAGATTAGATGTAGTATTGTACTTGAAACTAGAAAGAGCTTCATCTAGCCATGGGTCTCACTGTGATTTCTCTCTGAGAACAAGTGACTAAGAAGTTCAATACATCTTGCACACCAAATGAACAATACAGATATCATTGGTTTTTCTAGCTTGTTAAAAAAAAAGATGCACAACAGATGATGGAAGACTTTCTTTCAAGCCAACATTATTCGAGAGAACCCTATAACAAAGAAGCTCATAATGCTTACTTCATTAATTAAAATTTTCTGCACAACTGCATATAAGTGTTTTTCTCTATTTGTTAATTTCTGCACTGCTGTATTTTTGGACATCTACTTTATATGTTAAATTTTCTGCACACAAATAGTATTTGAATTCTTGGCAAATGCATCTCAATGATTTTCTAATTGATTTTTATAATGTTCCGCAACTTTTGTGGATATTTATAGATAACACGTGGTGAAGTTTTAACAACTTTTGGGGTGAGCGATCTATCAAATTCTTTTATAAATTTGATATGAATACCAATAGTTATTTATCGTTTTGTAAAATTTTGAACTTGCAGATTTTGAAGGTTGAAGTTTCAAGTCAAGATACAAGCTTAGAAGAAATGGACAAGCTTGTTATTAGTTTGCTACGAATGTTATGCAAAACTCGATAGTACATAGTCTAACTCAGATGTTGCCTAAGTTTTTTGAAGAACATATTGAAACAAACATCATGGGATGTTGACCAATTTTTGATTAATCGAACTCTTAATCTCTATCTACTTGTTTCTGTCTCCCTATATCTTCTTTTTGAATCGAAAATTTTAGTAGAAATTTAGTATTTAATTTGTTGAAGAATTTTTTTTTTGTGACATCAATTGATCTAGGACCAGAAATATCTCGTCTCTAAAGAATAGTCTAGGACTAGAAGTGTTTCTCGTCTCTAAAGAATAATCTACGACTAGAAATAATTCTCGGCTCTATAACGAATCAAGGACCAGATCATTCTTGTCTCTAAACATACTCAAGGACCAGGTCATCCTCATCTCTAAAACTATTCAACGATCACAATATCGTCGCAAAAGCTAATCATGGACCAGGTTGTTCTCATCTCTAACGATTACTAAGACCAGCTGTTCATGGTCGCTAAAAAGATTTAACGACCTAAAAATGGAATTTCCCAAGTCTATTTGAGACTAGATATGTAGTCTCTAAAAAGATTTAACGACTATATTTTTTCCCGTCTCAACTACCATTTAAGGACTAATATTTTGTTTCCGTCGCGAAAGATCTATAGCGACGAAGGCGGTTGCGACGGGTGGCGACCAGCATTTTCTGGTCTCAAATTGGCATTTGGGACCAGATTTAGATCTTCAAGGACCAGATTTCCCTTCCTTAGAGGTTATTTTTCTTGTAGTAAGCCCTAAACCTTAAAAACTCTTAAATAAAAACATAGACCTTAAACCCTAAATCCTAAGAAACCCTAAATGCTAAACTATATACCCAACGAAACCCTTCACCCTAAACCTTAGGGATAAATCCTAAGAAACCCTAAACCTTAAGAGATAAAAAAAATCCTTAAAAACTTTTAAAACACTAAACCCTAAAAACCTTATAAAACCCCCTAAGTTCTAAGAACCCCTTAATCGTAAAAAAACCATAAAAATCCTAAACACCTTAAAACCCTAAACCTAATAAAACCCTAGAAAATCTTAAGCCCAAATCCCTAAATCCTAAAAGCCTTAAAAAAACCAAACCCTAAGAAATCCTAAATGCTAAATCATATACCCGAAGAAACTCTAAATCCTTAACTCTAAACCATAGGGCTAAACCCGAAACCCCACACCCTAAAATCCATTAAAACCCCTAAAACTATAATACCCTAGGGGGGAAAATCCCTTTAAAACCATATGCCCTAAAAAAAACCCTACACTTAAAATCTTATGCCCTAAATTAGGCCTACGTAACCTTAAATCTTAAGTAATCCAAATTCTTAAAAAGACCTAAGAAACCCTAAAACATTAAAAAAAACCTAATCATAAAAATCATAAACCTAAAAAAAATCATCTTTTAACCTAAAATCCGAAACCCTAAACCTTAAACCCTATACCTTAGTGCCTAAACCCTAATCCTTTGGCCTTAACCTAAACATAAAAAAAAAAAAACCTAAAACCCTAAACCTAAAAAATTCTTAACAAATCATAAGCCCTTATAAACCCTAAAAAAACTTTTACAAAAATCTTTAAACCTAAAACCCTAATCCCTAAACCCTAAACCAAGTAACCCTAAAAAACTCTAAACCTTAACCTTAAGAAAACCCTAAACCCAAAAAAGCACTAAGAAACCCAAAACCCTAACCCTAGGAAAACCCCAGACCCTAACCCAAAAAGCAAGTAGAAACCCAAAACCCTAAAAAACAACCAAAAAAAAACTTTAAAAACTTTAAACCTTAAAAACCTCTAAAAAATCTTCAACATAACAAACCTAAACCCTATTCTAGAAAAAACCTAAACCTAAAACACTAAACCCTACACCCTAAATGACCCAAAAAAAAACTAGGAGACCTTAAATGTTCAACTCAAACCCTAAGAAACCTAAACCCTAAACCCTAGGGACAAACCCCCAACCCTAAGCCTTATGAAACTCTAAGAAGCCCTAAACCCTAAAAAATCCTAAATCCTAAGAAAAACTAAACACTAAAAAACAAAAAAAAAAACTTTAAAAACTCTAAACCTAAAAAACCTCTAAAAAAATCTTAAACCTAGCAAACTTAAACCCTAAACCTAAAACACTAAACCCTAAACCATACACCCTAAATGACCCAAAAAAAATCTAGGAGACCTTAAATGTTAAACTCAAACCCTAAGAAACCTAAACCCTAAACCTTAGGGATAAACCCCCAACCCTAAGCCTTATGAAACTCTAAGAAGCCCTAAACCCTAAGAAATCCTAAATCCTAAGAAAAGCTAAACACTAAAAACCTTTAAAACCCTAAAACTAAAAATCCCGAAAACAAACCTTAAAAACCATAAAAAAATTCCTTAATCTAAAACCCTAAGTCCTAAGCCCTAAGCCCTTAGAACTCATATATCGTAAAAACCATAATGATCCTAAAAAATCTTTAACAATACTAGATTTAAAAAAACTCTTGACCTAAAAAAATCCTAGAAAAACTTAAGCTCTAAACCCTAACCTAACAACCCTTAACCAAATACTTAAAGTCTTATTCATCATGTTCGTATTATATCATTGTACAATATGCTCTATTCAGTTATATATATTTAATCATCTTTATCATATCATGCTTGCTTAGTACCTTTCAAATGCTGATACATACTCTACGCCACATTTTCTCTTGATGTAGGTTCAATTCCTCAGCATTCAGATCATGCGGAGATCTGTTCTCAATCCGTATTCAGCAATATCAGTTGTGAGTTCTCATTTTTTGAGGAAGATTTACATGTTTTATATCCAGTCTTTCATTTTAGTTTCAGTTTTGCTAGAGTTAGCTGGGGGTGTGTCCCAGCTTCTCTAGTCAGTTAGAGGATTTTATTCAGACATTGTTTTTGTCACTCCCCGAGGTTACCCCCTTGATGTAACACGGGAACTAGGATCACGAGTGACCCCAAGCTAACCTTGAGTTGGCATATCATAAGCATATTAGATCAACACGTTTAAAAGCCTAAACCTAAGAAATCTGAAACCCCTAAGAAACCCAAAACCATAAACCCTAAGAAACACTAAACCCTAAACCTTAGGGAAACCCCTAAACAGAATTATGAAACACCAACAAACCCTAAACCCTAAGAAATTCTAAACCCTAAAAACACTAAACCTAAAAAAACCCTTAAAAACCCTAAATCTAAAATCCTAATCCCTAAACCCAAAGAAACCCTAAGCCCTAAGAACCCATGAACCGTAAAAAATCATAACAATCTTGAAAACCCCTTTTAAAATCCTAAACCTAAAAAATTCTACAAAAACTTAAGCGCTAATCCCTAAACCTTAAAAACTCTTAAATAAAAACATAGACCTTAAACCCTAAATCCTAAGAAACCCTAAATGCTAAACTCTATACCTAAAGAAACCCTTCACCCTAAACCTTAGGGCTAAACCCTAAGAAACCCTAAACCTTAAGAGATTAAAAAAATCCTAAAAAACTTTTAAAACCCTAAACCCTGAAAACCCTATAAAAACACCTAAGCTCTAAGAACCCCTTAATCGTAAAAAAACCATAAAAATCCTAAACACCTTAAAACCCTAAACCTAATAAAACCCTAGAAAATCTTAAGCCCAAAACCATAAATCCTAAAAGCCCTTAAAAAAACCAAACCCTAAGAAATCCTAAACGCTAAAAATCATATACCCTAAGAAACTCTAAATCCTTAACTCTAAACCCTAAACCCCAAATCATATGAAACCCCAAACCCTAAAATCCATTAAAACCCATAAAACTATAATACCCTGGGGGGCAGGGGCGGAGCCACGTAGGCTCCAGGGTGTCCAATTGGACACCCTTCTTGGACACCCTTCGTCGAAAAATTATATAATATATACACATAAAATTTTGACTTTATATTGGTATTTATAGAATTTGGACCCCCTGAAACAACAAAGTGATGCGCAGTGGAGTTGGCAATAGCCTGTGCTTTCCTACTTTTTGTCCCGGTTCGATTCCCCGCAGGGTTGTTTTCTTTTTTCTGTAATTATTTTGACTTCTTGAATTCAATAAGTAAATAAACATGCGTAATTTTAACATAAAAGTTCAATAGCTTGGTGGTTAATAGTACCATGAAAGTCTCCAAGACCCAAGTTCGAATCCCTCCTCTACTAACTATTTTTTTCAATTAAAATTAAATTATTTTAATACATTTTCCTTGTAGAATAAGATTTCCTTGAATTTAATACTTTTTTTTGTGGATTCTTTTCAATTAAAATTGAATTATTTCCTTAAATTTCAATACCTTTTCCTTATGGAATAAGATTTCCTTAAATTTTAATACTTTTTCCTTATGGAATAAGGTTTTCTTTCTCTATAAATAGGAGACTCATTTACCCAAATATCACAATATTATTAAGAATAGAATCTCAATAATTCTCTCTCTGTTTTTTCTTCTCGCTCTCTTATTTTATAACAAAAATAACCTACTTAATATTTTAGTTTCAAGTTTCAATAGACATGAGGAATTATTATAATAGAGTACCAAAAAAAAGTTCGACTTCTCTAAGTCAACCAAATAAAGAAACAACGGTAGATCAATTAGAGATGTTGTCACATTCTTCTCAAAAACAAAGCATTGATTTAAATACTCTAAAAATGACTTGCAAAATCGAATGGATGATGAGTTTTTAGACGGTTGTATAATGCCTTATGTAGAAAAGAAAGTATTTCGTACTATTTCTAATGAGTCTATTATAAAAACGTTTCAGGATATGAAACCTCGTCGAGTTCAATTGTAATAATATATTTAAATTATGTTTTCAATAGTAGTT
>JAJOOH010071785.1:0-24406 GCA_029582605.1 Solanum gracilifrons
TTTTTATCTAAGTTTTTAGGGTTTAGGGATTTGGGTTTTTTTGGTCAAGGCTTTTTAGGGTTTGATAGGTTTAGGGTTTAGGCTTAGGTTTTTTTTTTCTGTTCATAGGGTTGAGCATATACGATTTAGGGATTTATAGAGTTTAGTGTTTTTTAGGTTTAGGTGTTTTAAGTATTTTAAGGGTTAAGTGTTTCTTCAGGTGTTTTAGGGTTTATGGATGCTTAGGATTTTGGGTTTAGAGCTTAGGGTTTTGTAGGTGTTTTAAATGGGTTTCTGGGTTTATTTCAGGGTTTATGTGATTTAAGGTTTATGGTTTAGGGTTTCTAAGGGTTTTAGGTTTGGCATTTAGGGTTTAGGGCATAGGTATTTTTTTTTATGTTTAGGGATTTATGTTAAGGGTTTTTCTTTGTTTTTAGGGTTTAGGGCTTTGTGTTTTTTAGGTTAAGGGTTTTATCCAGCGTTTTTACGGTTTAGGGCTTACGGTTTTTTGTGTTTTATAGGGTTTAGCATATACGATTTAGGGTTCTATAGGGATTACAACTTTGAGTTTTTTTTAGGTTTTTGTGTTTTTAAGGGTTAAGTGTTTGGTAGAGTTTTTTATGGTTTAGTGTTTTGAACTTGGGGTTTTTTTGTGCCTTTTAGGTCTAGGGTTTACGGATTTTTAGGATTAAGTGTTTAGTGCGTGGTGTTTTGTATGGGTTTTAAATGGTTTTAGGATTTATAGGATTTAGAGTTTCTTAAGGCTTAGGGATGGTTTCTTAGGGTTTTAGGTTAAGGATTTTGGGTTTTAGTTTAGGGGTTAGGGTTTAGAGCTTAGATTTTTTCTAGCTTAAGGGGTTTTGGGGTTTTGGGGTTTTTTCGGGTTAATTGTTTGTTAGAGTTATTAGGGTTTAGAGTTTACACTTAGGGTTTTTTGTGTTTGTAAGTTTAGGGTTTACAGATATTTAGGATTCAGGGCTTAGCTCTTAGGTTTTGTAGGGGTTTTAAATGGTTTTTAGGGGTTTTATAGGGTTAGTAGGATTTAGGGTTTCTTAAGGTTTAGGGTTTAGTGTTTCTTATGGGTTTGAGTTTAGGATTAGGGTTTTGTATTTAGGGTTTAGGGATTACGGCTTTTTTTAGGTTTAAGGATTTAGGTTAAGGCTTTTATCTAAGTTTTAAGTGCTTAGGGATTTGGGTTTTTTACGTTAAGGTTTTTTAGGGTTTTATAGGTTTAGGGTTTAAGGCTTAGGATTTTTTTTTGTATTTTTTAGGATTAAACATATACATTTTAGGGATTTATAGGGTTTAGAGATCAGAGTTTTTTAGGTTTAGGGGTTTTTGGGTTTTTAGGGCTTTTAAGGGTAAATTGTTTCGTATGGTTTAGGGTTTTGGGCATAGGATTTCTTTTTCATTTTTTTAAATTTAGGGTTTACAAATTTTTAGAATGTAGTTTTCGAGCTAAGGATATTGTAGGGGTTTTAAATGGTTTTTAGGGTTTCTTTTAGGGATTTTAGTATTTAAGGTTTCTTAAGATTTAGGAAATAGGGTTTCTTAAGAATTTAAAATTTAGGATTTGGGGTTTTAAGTTAGGATTTAGGGTTTAGGGTTTTGGGTTTTTTTTTAGGTTTAGGGATTTAGGTTAAGGGTTTTATCTGGGATTTTATGGTTTAGAGCTTTGGGTTTTTGAGTTAAGGTTTTTATCTATGTTTTTAGGGTTTAGGGCTTTGAGTTTTTTAGGTCAAGGCTTTTTAGGGTTTTTGATTCATGGTTTAGGGATTAGGGTTTTTTTAGGCTTAAAGATATAGATTAAGGCTCTTATCTAGGTTTTTAGTGTTAGGGATTTGGGTGTTTTACGTTAAGGTTTTATAGGTTTAGGGTTTAAGGCATAGGGTTTTTTTTTGTATTTTTTAAGATTTAGCATATATAATTTAGGGCTTTATAGGGTTTAGAGCTTAGAGTTTTTTAGGATTAGGGGTTTTTGGGTTTTTGCGGTTTTTAAGGGTTAAGTGCTTCTTAGGGTTTTTAGGGTTTAGGGTTTGGGGATTAGGATTTTATTTTTATTTTTTTAACTTTAAGGTTTACAAATTTTTAGGATGTAGTGTTTAGAGCTAAGGGTATTGTAGGGGTTTTAAATGGTTTTTAGGGTTTCTTTTAGGGTTTATAGTATTTAAGGTTTCTTAAGATTTAGGAAATAAGGTTTCTTAGGGATTTAGGTTTAGGATTTAGGGTTTTAGGTTAGTGTTTAGGGTTTTAGTTTTTTTATCCTTAGGGATTTAATTTAGGGTTTTATTTTAGATTTTATGGTTTAGAGCTTTGGGTTTTTAAGTTAAGGTTTTTATCTAAGTTTTTAGGGTTTAGGGCTTTGGGTTTTTTAGGTCAAGGCTTTTTAGGGTTTTATAGGTTTAGGCTTTAGGCTTAGGTTTTTTTTTTCTTCTGTTCATAGGGTTGAGCATATACGATTTAGGGTTTTATACGGTTTAGAGTTTAGAGCTTTTTAGCTTGAGGGGTTTTAAGTATTTTAAGGGTTAAGTGTTTCTTCGGGTGATTTAGGGTTTTGGGCTTAGGGTTCTTTTTGTGTTTTTTAGGTTTAGCGTTTATGGATGCTTAAGATTTTAGGTTTAGAGCTTAGGGTTTTGTAGGTGTTTTAAATGGGTTTCTGGGTTTATTTCAGGGTTTATATGATTTAAGGTTTAGTGTTTAGGGTTTCTTTGGGTTTTAGGTTTGAGATTTAGGGTTTAGGGCTTAGGTTTTTTTTTTATGTTTAGGGATTTATGTTAAGGGTTTTTCTATGTTTTTAGGGTTTAGGGCTTTGGGTTTTTTAAGTTAAGGGTTTTATCCAGGTTTCTGGGTTTTATTATTTCAGGGTTTTTTGTGTTTTATAGGGTTTAGCATGTACGATTTAGGGTTTTATAGGGATTCCAACTTTGTGGATTTTTAGGTTTATGGTTATTTCAGGGTTAAGTGTTTGGTAAGGTTTTTTAGGGTTTAGGGTTTTGAACTAGGGATTTTTTTGTGCTTTCTAGGTCTAGGGTTTTCGGCTTTTTTAGATTCAGTGTTTAGAGCGTGGTGTTATGTATGGGTTATAAATGGTATTAGGATTTATAGGATTTATAGTTTCTTAAGAGTTAGGGAGGGTTTCTTAGGGTTTTAGGTTAAGGATTTTGGGTTTCAATTTAGGCTTAGAGTTTTGTTAGGATTAGGGTTTTAGGTTATGAGTTTTTTTAGATTTTTAGTGTTTCAAGCTTTTAAGGTTATGGTTTTTTAGGTTTTTATAGATTGAGTTTTCGGCTTAGTTTTTTTTTTTTTTTTTTGTGTGTTTTAGGGTTGAGCATATACGACTTAGGGCTTTATAGGAGTTTTGGGTTCTTTAGGGGTTTTAAGGATTAAGCATTTGTTAGGGTTTTTCAGGGTTTAGAGTTATAGGCTTAGGGTATTTTGTGTTTTTATATTTAGGGTTTATAGATTTCTATATTTTAGAATTTAGAACTTAGGTTTTTGTGGGGGTTTTAAATGGTTTTTAGGGGTTTTATAGGGTTAGTATGATTTAGGGTTTCTTAAGTTTTAGTGTTTAGTGTTTCTTAGGGGTTTGAGTTTAGGATTTGGGTTTTGGATTCAGGGATTAGGTCTTAGGATTTTTTTAGGTTTAAGGATTTATGTTTAGGCTTTTATCTACGTTTTTAGGGCTTAGGGATTTGGGTTTTTTGGGTTAATCTTTTTTAGGGTTTTATAGATTTAGGGTTTAGGCTTTCTTAGGGTTTTAGGTTAGGTATTTAGGGTTTTACGTTAGAGTTTAGGGATTAGGTATTAATGTTTTTTATGGTCTAGGGTTTTATGTTAAGGGTTTTATCTAAAGTTTTAGGGTTTAGGGCTTTGGATTTTTTGGGTTTAGGATTCTTAGGGTTTTATCGGTTAGGGTTTCGAGGTTACGTTTTTCTGTGTTTATAGGGTTTAACATATACGATTTAGGGCTTAATAGGGTTTAGTGCTTAGATTTTTTATTGCTTAAGGGGTTTTGGGGTTTTTTAGGGTTAAGTGTTTCTTAGGGTTTGTAGTGTTTAGGGTTTACACTTATGGCTTTTTGTGATTGTAAATTTAGGGTTTACAGATATTTAGGATTGAGGGTTTAGATCTTAGGTTTTGTAGTGGTTTTAAATGGTTTTTAGGGGTTTTATAGGGTTAGTAGGATTTACGGTTTCTTAAGATTTAGGGTTTAGTGTTTCTTAGGGGTTTGAGTTTAGGATTTGGGTTTTGGATTCAGGGTTTAGGGATTAGGGGTTTTTTAGGTTGAAGGATTTAGGTTAAGGTTTTATCCATGTTTTTAGGTCTTAGGGATTTGGGTTTTTTAAGTTAAGGTTTTTGATGGTTTTATAGGTTTAGTGTTTAAGGCGTAGGATTTTTTTTTGTATTTTTAAGGATTAAGCATATACATTTTAGGGCTTTATAGGGTTTAGAGCTTAGAGTTTTTTAGGTTTATGGGTTTTGGGTTTTTAAGGGTTAATGGTTACTTAGAGTTTAGGGTTTGGGGCATAGGATTTTTTTTCCATTTTTTTAAGTTTAGGGTTTACAACTTTTTAGGATGTAGTTTTAGAGCTAATGGTATTGTAGGGGTTTTAAATGGTTTTTAGGGTTTCTTTTAGGGATTATAGTGTTTAAGGTTTTTAAGATTTAGGAAATAGGGTTCCTTACGGATTTAGGTTTAGGATTTAGAGTTTTAGGTTAGGGTTTAGGGTTTAAGGCTTTGGGTATTTTTTTAGGTTTAGGGATTTAGGTTAAGGCTTTTATCTTAATTTTTAGGGTTTAGGGCTTTGGGTTTTTTAGGTCAAGGCTTTTTAGGGTTTTGGATTCAGGGTTTACGGATTAGGGTTTTTTTAGGCTTAAAGATTTAGGTTAAGGCTTTTGTCTAGGTTTTTAGGGTATAGGGATTTGGGTGTTTTATGTTAAGGTTTTTTAGGGTTTTATAGCTTTAAGGTTTAAGGTTTAAGGCTTAGGGTTTTTTTTTTTGTATTTTTTAGGTTTAAGCATATATAATTAAGGCTTATGATTTTTTTGTATTTTATAGGATTAAGCATATATATTTTAGGGGATTATAGTGTTTAGAGCTTAGAGTTTTTTAGGTGTAGAGGTTTTTGGGTTTTTAGGGTTTTTAAGGGTTAAGTATTTCTTAGGGTTTTTAGGGTTTAGGGTTTGGGGATTAAGATTTTTTCTTCCGTTTTTTTAAGTTTAGGGTTTACAAATTTTTAGGATGTAGTTTTATAGCTAAAGGTATTGTAGGGGTTTTAAATGGTTTTTAGGGTTTATACTATTTAAAGTTTCTTAAGATTTAGGAAATAGGGTTTCTTAGGGATTTAGGGTTTTAGCCTAGGGTTTAGGGTTTAGGGCTTTGGGTTTTTTATTAGGTTAAGGGTTTTATCTTGGATTTTATGGTTTAGGGCTTTGGATTTTTAGGTTAAGATTTTTATCTAAGTTTTTAGGGTTTAGGGCTTCGGGTTTTTTTAGGATAAGGCCTCTTAGGGTTTTGGATTTAGGGTTTAGGGATTAGGGTTTTTTTAGGTTTAAGGATTTAGGTTAAGGCTTTTATCTAGGTTTTTAGGGCTTAGGGATTTGAGTTTTTTACGTTATGGTTTTATAGGTTTAGGGTTTCTTTTTGTATTTTTTAGGATTGAGCATATACAATTTAGTGCTTTATAGGGTTTAGAGCTTAGAGTTTTTAGGTTTAGGGGTTTTTGGGTTTTTGGGGTTTTTAAGGGTTAAGTGATTCTTAGGGTTTTTTGGGTTTACGGTTTGGGACTTAAGATTTTTTTTGCGTTTTTTTAAGTTTAGGGTTTACAAATTTTTAGGATGTAGTGTTTAGAGCTAAGGGTATTGTAGGGGTTTTGAATGGTTTTTAGGGTTTATAGTATTTAAGGTTTCTTAAGTTTTAAGAAATAGGGTTTCTTAGGGATTTAGGTTTAGGATTTACTGTTTTAGGTTAGGGTTTTCGGTTTAGGGCTTTGGTTTTTTTTAGGTTTATGGATTTAGGTTAAGGGTTTTATCTCGGATTTTATGGTTTAGAGCTTTGGGTTTTTATGTTAAGGTTTTTATCAAAGTTTTTAGGGTTTAGGGCTTTGGAGGTCGGGGAGGCATTGGTACATTCGGCTATTCAGACATCCTTGAGAGGCATTACTATGGCCGGCTCTAGCGGAGGCATAACTATTGCTATACCGGGCACTGATGCCTAACCTCAAAGTGTCACTCCGGGCACTGATTCTCCGACAGATAGAGTAACTGTGATACAGACTTCACCCCAAGCTTAGCCTGGTAGAATAACATTTTTACCTCCCTCTCTGTTGTTGTTATTGATTATTTTTGTTTTAGTTGCATTTGAGGACAACTGCTTTCTTTTTGTGGGCGGAGTGAGGTATTTCCATACCTACCTCTTGTGATTCTATTTTATTTGTCAATATTGGGGTTTGTTGATCTATATATGTGTTTTGATCTTAATATTATGGATGCTTGAGCTTGTGGCCCCTTGTTTTGAATGGAAATGGATTTGAACCTATTTTTTTTAAAAAAATTGTCACCTCTATTGTGTGTTTATTGTGGTTGTTCTTGTGCAAATTTGAGTATCAGTTGTGATCAATACCGATTACTTGAATAGTACTCTTAATTGAATTAAATGAATGTGCGGCTACGATGAGGCCAATGAAGTTACATAGACAATGTGTGAACTTTTAGCATCTCGTTGTGACTAGTTGGTTATCGAGTGAGTCTCTTGTGATGAACATTGCACACTAGCTAGAAAGATTGGAGTCTTGTTTGATATTGGTGTCAATGCCTTGTGTGATGAGATAACTTTGAACAATGTGTGTGATGACACCTAGAATTTGCCCTTTTGGTCCGGTTGACTAAGTGATACAAGCACTTGAAATGATCTTAGGCAACAATTTTGAAAAGTGAAACAATTTGACAATGTACCTCTTTTGTGGCCAACCTTGTGAGATGTGTGAACCTTGCTTGAACCCTCTTGAGCCTTATCTTGTTCTTGGAAGAAACTTGAACAATTGTGCTCCCTCTTTATCCATTTACCCATAACTTTCATGAAGTGTGGTTTGTTGAATAGCCAACTTAGGCCAAAAGCCTAAGTTGGGGGTTTGGCCTAAGTTGGGGGTGTGGTGAAAAGAGAAGGAAAATCAAGAAGTGTGAGAAAGTCACCCTTGAGTAATGATTTTGAAAAAGATGGAACCCCTCCATGTAAAAAAAATAGAGAAAAAGAGAAAAGAAGAAAGCAAATAAAAAGAATGAAAAAGTTGTGAAATAAAGTAGTGGAAGTTACAAAAGAAATGGGGTATCCGATAATTCATATAAAGTTGAATAATCGGGTGGATTATGACCATGATTGAAATGTTAAAGAAAAGGAGGAAAGTGATGTTCAGACCATACTTCATGAAGGTAGAGGCCACTAAGCCTAAATGATCATACCTTTACACTCGGCCCAGTTACAAGCTTTGAAAAGATATTTGTGATCTTGAGTGAGCTGAAACGAATGTTGATTGGAAAATAAGGGTAAACCTATGGATGAAGTCATGCATGTGTTCATCGTTGTGAGTGTGAGAGTTGTATGTGATTCCGGAACTCTAAATTGTTGAAGAATTTTGTGTGAAAATGGAATCATCTTTGTTGTGAGGGCATTTGAGTACCTGTGTTGAGCTTGAACTTGCATTTGAAGCAAGTATTGTGAACTTGAGCATATTTGATAATGATGAGTCATAATTTGAATCTTTGAGTGTACAATTGATTATTGCATGAGTATGTTGAACCTTGTTGTGTGCATTCAAGTAAAGTCTTATGCAGCACTATTTGAGACATCTTTTTGAACTGCTAATCTTGAGTTTTACTTGAGGACAAGCAAAAGTTTAAGTTGGGGGTATTGATGAGTCCCAGACTTGGACTCATTTGGGGTTTTGTTTATATAGATTTAGTGTCCTCAAATGCTTAATTTGTTCCATAAATTGATGTTAAAACCTTGATTTTCAGGTATATGAATTGAGGAGAAAAGCAAGGACACTAACAGGCAAAAAGGAACAAAACAAACTGAATAAGTGAAGAAAGGCAAGCATGATGATCGCCAAGAGCACTTGGCGAATTGCCAAGTAGCTAGTCCTGAGGGAAGAAATCAAGTCGGCGATATAAAGGGGCATTCGGCGAATCGCCGAGCAGTTCCGTGATGCAAAGAATGATCGCCCAAAGTTACAGGACTTGAGGATGCTGAGAGCCAAGGAAAAATTGCAATAAAAGAGATCAAAGGGTGGTTCTCCGAACCACTCAGCGAACCCGACTTACCTCGCCTAATGGCACTTCGTGGCTTATTTTTGGCGACTATAAATTAGATTTTGAACAGTTAATTTAATATGCCGAATTAATCTAGAACAATTTTCTTATGAGTTTTTGATAGTTTCTTAGTAGACTTGAAGGCTTTTTGAGACTCAATTTGGAGATTTTGCAAGTGGGTTTCAAATTTTCAGCAAATTGAAGCATTGTAAAGGCTTAATTACTCTTACCCAGTTGATGGCTAATCGATTTGGTAACCGTTTTCACTCTTTTATGATGTTTGGCTAAAATCCCAAATCTTGGGGTGTGATCATGTGATTATGGGTTGAATTAGTTTATGGGTATTGTTAATTACTAGTTTAAATGCTATATTGAAGTGGGTTTAATCATTAGTTGTGGTTTAATTTATGAATTGTAGTTGCAAATGCAGTTCTAACCTTATGTTCTTAGCTTGCTCGAGAGAGAGAGGGGTTTTAGAACTAAGATTATTGATTAATGATTTGTAGGTATTGGGTTAAGCTGTGTTCAGCTCGAGAGAGTGAATCCTACCCATCTAGCTCGAGAGAGCGGATAAATTAAGGTGTGAGTTGTTCTTCATTGCTATGGTTGTTGATGTTCGAAACAAATCACCTGATTCGGGATAGTTGTTCGAGAGAAATCTATCTCCCTTATAGTCTCGCCTACCCACTGAATTTTAGTTATTTAATAGTAGTTTCAATTATCCATGTATCGATATTTGCCTATAATCGATCACATCCCGAGAATTCCTATTCTTATTGTTATTTCAAATTGTTTGTGACTGTGTTGTAGTTGATAATTGCAAACTAAAAAAACCCCATTTGACATTCATGTCACCTCTTTTGATTTGTTTCATGTCTTTTTCGATAATTTACATTCCTATATCTAGTTAGATCACATTCGTACTTCTTAATTGAATTTGAACACGTACCGCTCCCTGTGGGATTCGACCCCAACTCATTTGTTGGATTTTATATTGCTTAACGATCGTTTACACCTAGAATTGGATGAGGTGTGCTTGAAACATTATTCATCAACCATATATCAAAAGTTGAAACATAAAAAAGTTCTTGCTCTTATATTGAAGAGTAAGATGCCATTAAATATCATAGATTCTGTTATGTTAAAGATTTATTTTGCTTATGAAGTACAAACGAAAACCCCATGTATTTATTATCCCACTACAAGAATAGTAAAACATTATCCTTCCCTAAATTTCATTAATGATGAATTTATCCCTTATTACTAGTCATTTGACTTTTAATCGAATGAAAATAAATATAAAAATTTGATGATTAGTATTCCGCTAAATATGAACTCACCCACAATACGTTAATTTTTATCTCTTGGCTATCCCATAATGAACGATCATTGACTACTAATTAATTTTCATTCACTTCAATAAAGTTTTAAAAGTTTCTTAATAGAACATCTTTTACATCATTCCACAATGAGATAATTCTAAAATTCTGCATCATAACATTGTATGCCATTATGAATCTTTTATCGTGAGTACATATAAAATATATTTCTCCTTCGATGCAATCTACTACAGCCTGTATTCGAAATAAGTATCAGAGTACACTTTTAATCTCTCCATGATTCCCTTGAGCCAAGTGTTAAAACCCACTATCTTGTGGGTGAGTATATATTTAGCAGAATACTATTAATAATTGTCAACTTCTTTTCATTCGGTTCAAAACAAAATGAATAGTAATAACAATTACGTTATTCATCAATCGAATTTAGGGAAGAATCATATTTTACCATTCATGAATTAAGATAATAAATAGCATGTGGATTCCCTCTGTACATCTTAAGCAAAACAAACCATTAAGATAATGAAGTTTAGATATTTAATGTCATCTTACTACTAAATACTAAGAACATCATTTTTTATATTCCACCTTCTACTCTATGATATAAGAAAACTTTCATCTCTTGAACATGTGAGGAATTTATCATTTTGAGATGTGTTATAGAGAGACTATGATGGGTATCTATGAGAGATGGACAAAGAAGTTTCTAACTCCATAGATCACAATGTTGAATATAAAATATTATTGTTCTTATTGAGGAGTGAGATGGAAATAAATATCCTAGATTTCATTATGTTAAAGGCTTTATTTTGCTTATGGAGTACAAACAAACACCCCCTGGTATTTATTATCCTACTACAAGAATAGTAAGATATCATCCTACCCTAAATTCCATTGATGATGAATGTACCCATTATTACTATTCATTTGACTTTTAACCGTATGAAAAGAAGTATAAAATTTTAATTAGTAGTATTCTGCTAAAGATGAATTCACCAACGAGACATTAGTTTTTAGCTCTTGGCTCAAGTTAATCATCGAGAGAGATTAAAAGAGCACCATATTTGTTACATATAATACTAGATGAAGGACTTTGCATCTAAGGATCTATCCATTTTTGTAGATACTCATGATAAAAGATTCATAGTGCATTTACTGTAAGGATGAATTTTTTTTAAATAACTTATCTCATTATGGAATGACTTAATAGTTGTTTCGCAAAGAAACATTTATAACTGGATAGAAGTGAAATGAAAATTAGTAGTCATTGATCATTCAAGATGGTATGTGGAAGAGATAAATTTGAGGATTTTTCAGAGCTTTGAACCCAAAAAATGGGTGAAGCAAAAAATCGTATTTTCTGAGAAATTTTGTTCTAGTTTGTCGATGTATTTCCTAGGTTGCTTTTGTAGTAGTTTACCTGATGGTAAAATAATTTTCATAGCTCACAAATAAAATTTATTGTCTTTTAGGATAGGAAGAAGAAGAGTAGGTGAGAAATTCAAATCACGTATCGTAAAAGGTGGAGATCATTGGTATCTATAGTAGGTGAGAAATTAAAATCATGTATCTTAAAAGGTGGAGATCATTGGTATCTAAATTTTGAAATTGATTATTTTGGAGTATAGCTATTCTTCTTTTTGGTATAAATTCTTATTGTAAATATCATTGTTTCCTGTTCTCTCTCTCTCCCTCTCCATCTTCCTCTTCCTCTCTCAATATATATATATATATATATATATATATATATATATATGCTAGTTCTTGGGAACGTGTGTTGCACGTTTGTCCTTGTAATTATTACAAGATTTCTATATAATTAAAAAAAAATGAATTTCATAATAGAATATATGTGTGTATTTCACGCTACTTAGTATAAATATTTGTAAATGATTTAATACAATTACAATATGTATAAATAGTTATTCATAAAATTAAGCAATCAAAAGAGAAGGAGTGTAACATCAGATTAAAGCTTAATATCACATGGACAATTTGGCAATCATATCAAATAGTTTTAAGAAATTGTATCATTTTGATATGTAGATTTCACATGAGTTATTAGTTGTGAAAATGTCATATAATGTTTGAAGAGAATATATAAAAATTTATCAATACCCATTACATTATTATAGCATCTCAATAAATTATACAACTTCAAATGTACATTATGTTCATCCGACAAATATTCAAAAATAAGATGAAATAGAGTAGACTAAAAACAATAAAATAGCTAATGAATTCTAAAACTTTAAATAACAAAAATTAAAGAGAGAAACGGTTCCTGTTTAAAAGAATGGAAGAACTTCCTCAATAACTAACAAAAGCATAAATAGATTTACCTCTTTTTCATTGCACATGTGATGCGCAATAACATCCATCAACAATTATACATTAGAATAACTAAGTGTATGCATTAACATAAAGTGAGTGTGATGAGCAATATAATTACATCCACCAATTATCATCCATCAACAATTATACATCGGAATAACAAAGTGTATGCATTAATATAAAGTGATTTAGAAAACAACTTTTTGTTATGTATATTTATAAGTCAGAAATTATAAAAGTCATTTAAAATTGATGATATACGTAACATCTATGAGAATTAGACTGGTTAAAGTTGAGATATGTAAAGTTTCTGACTAAAATCTAATTATGTGTGCCATATTAAGATGTCTGGTAATTCAAAGGATATTTTGTTGTTTAATGTTTAAGGATATTTCAGTTTTTAAAGAATATAATTAACTGTCTTTTGTTGTTACGAAACACTTCATCTACCATACTCATTTTTAGAATTCTGTGAATTAATTCTATCTAGAAATATAATGGATTAATTGTCACGCCCCAAACTCGAGGGGAGCAACTGGCTCCTAATGCCAAAACTCAGGCCCGAGCCGACCCTGCTGAACCATTTGCTACTAGCGCATGGCAGCCACATGCAATCAAGAAAACAAACAAGTATATCTCGTCTTAAAACTAAGCCATCGGCCGACAAGGCCCCTGTCAACTGATCTATAAAAGAAACAGCTACTCCTAGGAGATCATATAAATAAATAGCCAACAAGCACAGAAGTCCTGATTGGGCCGTCGAGGCCACCATGATATCTATACCAAAACTAAAAGCAGGTATATATCAATACAATACATCAAATAGCTCACAAGGTTCAGCAAACCAACAACATAGGCCATTATGGCCATAACGTAGCTATATACCCAACATACTAGTCTGCAAGCCTCTAAGAGTAGTAAAGATTAGCGGGACAGGGCCCCAGCCTACCCATAAAGATATATACAACAAAAGGTAACAAACCTCCCAACTCTGGTAGCTTCGGAGGAAACGGGCTAGCCAATAGGATAAAAGTCAATCATGTTGCTGAGGAGGTCTACTCATAAGCTCGGCAGGTACAAATAGCACACAAAACCACCTTCTCAGGTCCCCATAAGCCTGGAAGGTGCCAATCAACCTATATACCCCTATCGGTAGTCCCCTAGTCCCGTAGGCAGTCATATAGCCCTCTTAGGCATTAATATAGCCCCGTAGGCAGCACATAGCTCTCTTAGGCATCAACATAGCTTATAGACAACTCATAGCCCTCTTAGGCAACAACATGGCCCTGTAGGAAGCACGTAGCCTTCTTAGGCGTCAATATAGCCCTGTAGGCAACTCATAGACCTTCTACCCATCAATAAAGCCCCGTAGGAAACTCATAGCCCTTTTTAGGCATCCATATAGCCCTGTAGGCAGAACATATCCCTTCTAGGCATAGATCACATTCCTGCAGCTAACCACAATTGCCCCAAGGGCAACAATAACAATCCAATCGCTAAAAGCGAGCAATTTAGTTATAAGCAACCTATACAAATAGCCTCTAAGTCGTGTCCAACATAGGGACGCTACTAACTGAATAAAAATCCCGACAAGGAAGGATTATATCAACTCGAGCAGCCAACAATCAACAATCACGGCTACAAGTATATCAAGGATAACAACCCAAATACATTGCTTCTAAGCTTTAAGGAAACATGCCGTAAGTAGGGAATAGCCTTAACATACCTTTTTCGTTGAATTCACGTGTCCTAATAACTTTAATCACAACCCCCCTTGATTCTACAACAAGGCAGGATAATAATCAACACAAAAGAATAGAAGATCCAATGAAAATCCGATAAAAGATATGTATTTCTGTCGCAAATTGCTATTTGCAACTTATCAAAACTAGAGTCGATGAAAGAAGGGTCTTACCTTGATTATAAGTTTGTCATACACCTCAAAACATTAAAATTTCCCCAAACCCCTGCTGTCCACACACCAAAGTACGATATGCTAGGAAATCGATAAAACAAATCATACCATGTTGACGAGCTCAATGCGTAGAACAACTTTTATCAAGGACTTAAGTCACGAAAATCAGTAACTTGGCTTGTCCTAGAAGTGATTTTTTTAGGTTTTGTGAGTTTTCTGGTTCTTCACTAAGAAAAATGAAGGAAAAATGAAGAAAAGTCGAAGAAGATGAAATATATAAAGTTTCACCGACCTAGGGGACCCACCTCACCTACCTGCTTGCGCAGTCTTGCAAAAACGCAAATATCTCTCCATTTTGAAGTCGTATGAATGAATGGGTTGATGCATTTGAAACTAGACTCGTAGACCTTCGATTTCATAGGTCGCGGGGACCATAACTCATAATAGATTGGGAGAAAACGTCCGATACATTTGACCCAAATTTCTGACAAATCTTTAAAAAGGAATTTACGGTAACTTTTGCCAACTTTTATTTTGCCACTTACCTAACTTCAAAAATTGAGATACAACACTTAAACACTTAAAATATCACATAAAACATCATTCTTAATTTATTACCCACCCTCCTGTTCTTTCCACGAAGATACGAGTCAATTTATACGTTTCGAAAAGTCGGCGTGTTACATTAATACCATATAATTATTATTTAATATTTTATTAATTTGTTTTTTTAATAATATTTAAATTTAGTGAAGGGGTAAAATCGTAATCCCATTTTGAAGTTAAGATCTTCCCACTTATAATAATATATGATAATTAGTTTTTTTTAATAATATTTAAATTTAGTGAAGGGGTAAAATCGTAATCCAACTTTAAAGTTAAGATCTTCCCACCTATAATAGTCTATGATATATATATATATATATATATAACTTAACTTTTACTTTTTATTGTCGAGGAAAATAGATAGATTTGATTGGATTTTCAATTCTTGATTATCAGTTTTTTCATATTCATATTTTTATTTTGATTCCCCCAATCTACCAGATAAATAAATATATATATATAGATGTTGGTTTCCAGTCTTATCTTTCCTGGTTTCCTTTAAATTATATTATGTGTTTCCTTTGATTTATGTTATTTGATTACATCTACCTTATATGCATGTTATATATATGTGAAAGACCAAACCATTAATCTAGTAGTTACATGTTGAGAGCTACTATAAATAAGTTTAAGTCCCCAAAGTGGACCGATGTAATGACCTCTAGGTTATTTCTCTATTTACCTTCTTGTTCGTCATTTAGAGCCTTTCTATAGTGACCCTAAGTTATTTATGACTTGCTCGGACTGACAGTTCAGTCACCTGGTCGTTTGTGTGGTTTTGTGAGAGTGTTAGTATTTTATAGTTTGTAAACCTTGAACGGTCAGTTTTGATCAAAAGTTCAAGAAGATGACCTTATAATCCAATTATGATGATTTCATTAGCTCTGGAAGGGTCATTTTAGGATGTTAGCATGGTTGGAATTACTCTCAAGGTTGTTAGTGTGGGTCTATGCAATTACGCATTTTAACTTTCAAGTTAAGGTCTATGTTTGACTTTAGTCAACCTTCTATGTAAATGAGCTCAGATGAGAATTCTTTCAACGTGGTTAGCTCTGAAATGTTGACTTTGGTTTAGGTTAACCCTTCATTTGGTTATCGACGCTTTTGGGTTGATTATGATCCCCCTCGTGTATTTTTGCTTAAAATGGGGTTGGGTATGGGACCCATACTCTATCAAGATGACCTCGTATGGAAGTTTTGACTACTCTATTGAGTTTTCAATGTTGAATTTGAGTGGTTAACATATATCGTTTGTGAGTATGGGTTTCTAAACTAATCCCGAGCCCCCAAGCAAAGTTGGGGGAACTTTGCTAACAATTTATGGTGCTTGAGTTCTTGTGCGACTACTTTTGTACCCCTGGGTTCACTAAAGTGAATGTCACTTATGCGAGCAAGGCTCTTCTTAATCGAGGCCAGCTAGGCAGTTGTCGCTAAAGCGACCCTCGGTACGCTTTTGCGAACTAGTTCACTTAAGCGAGTCTCACTTTTGTGGCTGATAAGTCGGGAGTTTGACTCATTTAGAGCTTGTTATTCAATGAATTAGTGTCCTCAATGCCTATTTTTTGTTTTAAACTGATGTTAAAGTGTTTATTTGCAGCAATGAAGGCTTAAGAACAAGGCAATGACATTACGATGCGAAAAGGAGCGAAAAAGTTGGAAAAGCTGAAGAAATGGATAGCTAGAGCTCGCAAAAGCCACTTGGCGACTCACCAAGTTAGAATCCAGCTCACCAAAAAGTGTAGCTAATTGGCTCATGAACGAAGCCAACTCAACGAATGAAAATGCAATTCGGCGATGCGCCGAATGGATCGGCAAGCTCCACCCAGCTCGCCTAAATGTACAGAACAATAGCGGGCAGAAGTCAAGCCAAAAGGCAAAAAGAAGTGTTTTTTGGCGGATCACGAAAGTGTTCGGCGATCCCGACTAACTTCACCGCATGAGCCCGCGTTATCAAATTTTGGGAAAATTTTAGAAACGTATAAATTGATGTTTGAAGAGAGAAAAAAGAGCCTGACACGGTTTTTAAAGATTCTTACAAACTTTGACATTATTGAATACTCTTGGAGAGGTTTTTGAGCCTAGATCATTGAGGATTGAAGGTTCAAGTCCTAATTTCGGAATTAAGCATTGGAGATTTCATCTTTCGAATGGAACATCTTTTTGGTAACGATTTCTTGTTTTTTTTATGTTAGACTAAACCCCATTTTCTTAGGGGTGTGACTATGTAATTGAATACATAAATTAGTTATGGGTATTGTTAATGCTATATTTAATGTTGTTTTGAAATGGGCTCAATCCAGCCATGAGCATGCAAAAGTTAGGCATGTCGCTTAAGGGACATTAGTGGTTGCTTAAGTGAAGGTCGCTTGTGTTTTTTTTCTAGTGTTGGTCGCAAATTAATCAGTTATTGGATATTTTTTTGGCGATTTCTCCTCTATCCGATCTCCCATTTCAGAGATGCAAAGTTTTGGGTGATCGTTGGAAGCATGGATATTGGGGTTTGTGATCTAGAGCTTTTGAAGAACCTCCATTTGAGGTAAATTTGCTTTTTTTTATGCTGCCCTGGCCTATTTGTTGTGGTTATTTCATGGTTGTTTGGTTTGGCTTTTGCGGGCCCCTGATTGTGTTCAATTTTGGAACACAAGTTTTTAGCATAGTTTCGGACCTCTTGTTTAGTCAATTTCAGAAATTTCGATGTGGGTCCCATAATTCCTGTTTGATTCTTAAATTGGTCTATTTAAATTTTATGTGCTTTTGATATCTAAATGACCCAATTGACGTAGTGATCCTACTTTAGATAGTGTAGCATCATTTGGAGGCTTTTTAAAAAGCAAAAGCTACGACTTTGTGATTTGGAGCGCACGCGGTTGGCCTACATGTAGGCAATATCTTCCTTTCTTTTTAGATTGAGCTTGAATGCGTAAACTCATGTTGACTGGAGTGAGTAGGGGGCGGGTACCTAGATATTTCTACTTCTCTTCTTAGATACCATGCTTTTTGAATGATCGTTATTGTTCCGGGATTAGTATCATGCTAGCTTGGGGTTGTTTTGAGTGTTGTTGCATGCTATTGTGTTTTACCTTCGTTGTTAATTGATACTTTGAGCATGTTCAGCCTTAGTCTAGGTTAGACTTGTATTGCCTTAGACTTGTGACCCTAGTAGCCTTGTTTTAGCTCCGACGTCATTTGAGACGGACTAGATTCATGTAGACTGAAATAGCAGACATGGGTCTGATAGAATAAGCTTTAGTCTAGGAATTTTTGCAACTTTGTAAACTTTCTTTCTTCTCTCTCTATTTCTGAGGCTATGATGGGTTACCGAAGATTATGTGCTTTCTTGGGACTAGAGTGTTTCAGGCTTGGAGACTTTTGTGATGCTTGTGAGTGGACGTTGATCCACGGTGGCTTGGAGCCTACTTGAGATCCTCTTCGGAGTTGACACACCCCGAGGTCACTCTTGCTAGCTGCGTAACGTATGTCTCTAGGAGTGGACTGGATGGCTTGGCGGCCTTTATATCTGAGATCCTCTTCGTAGTCGATATGCCCCCGGGTCACTCTTGCTAGCTAGGATGAGAATAGATTAGGTGGATGGGAGGCCTAGACTGATTGTCACTCTTGGTCACTAGGCAGGGAGTAGACTGGATTTGATAGTTACTTGGGGTGGGAGCCCAATTTTTTGGTTCATGGTACTCTTCTCTAATTAGACTTAGCTATTCTATGTACTTGTCGGTCTTATGGGGCCATTCAGGTTTTATTTAATCTTGCACATGAGTGTACCTTTTGTGCTTATAGAGTCTAGTTAGGTTTAGTTTAGCTTTACTTAGATTTACTTTCGGTATGCTCGTGTGATTTCTTTCATATCCGCTTTGACCTCTACATGTGTCTAGATTCTATCTTTTTAGATTGTTTTTACCTTTCTTGCTCTGTCGACATGTGATGCCTACTCAGTACCTTTGTTTAGGTACTCATACTATACTCTGCATCTTTTCGTGATGCAGGTTCTAGTACCAGCTACCAACGGTGATCGTCGTTCCATATTTTGCGGCTTTAGGATATTGAAGACGAGGATGATCACTTAGCATCCTGGATCATTTTATTTCCTTCTAAATATGTTAGCTAGTCTTTTGCCTTTGAGGCGTCTTGTTGTGGTCCACTTTTAGAACTTGTATTTGCTCATATTAGGCAGTTATATACTTGTGACTTCAAGGTTTTGGAAGGGTTTATATTATATATAGTTTTTGTTTGCTTCCGTTTCTACCATATTTTTACTGCTACTGTTATTTCTGCTTGGTTCTGCCCTTATACCCATTACTTGTCATTCTGGGTTATAGTTGGCTTACATATTGTTCGGTTATAGTAGGTGACATCATGAATCAAGGAATAAGGTAGTGACAACTGAAATAAACAGACGTGTCTCAAAATGCAAAAAACAGTTCAAACTATACGGAAGGAAACAGGTATGATCCAGAATGCCATAAGCTCACCCTCAAATCCGAGTCTTCCTACAATTTGCAGGATACCAACACGAGTAATTGGTGCTCAGATCTGCATCACAAAAGTAGATGTAAAGTGTAATATAAGTACCAAAACAATAAGTACTCAATAGGCATCATAGGGCGACTGAGCTTGAAAAGTATGGACAATATGAAAAGTGGAATTCACACTACAGAGGCCAAATGAAGGAAACTAAGAGGAATGCACACAATTCTTGGAAAGAACGGAAATATAAGCAAGTAATTAACTATAACCTAACTAGACTCCCATTGCCTAAAAGGTACACTCATGTGCAAGTTTGTGTAAATAACTCAAATGAACCCTATAAGCTCGTCAGGTAAATAGAAGAGCTTTAACCAATAAGAACGAAACCCGAGAGTCCAGTATAGGAGAGTGGATAGCTCGAACCTTGAACAGAAGATAGGACACCCAAAGAAACCAATAGAACTATGCCACTAGGTATCAACTCAATAAAGGATAATATGCCCGAAACTCAAACTGTGGCTGAATATCAAGTGTATGCGAAGACCTTAAATTTGCGACTATACTAGAAATATGCCTAGACCTTAAATATGTGGCTATAAGATCTATCGGAGAAGAGTCCCATATAAAATTCATTATGATAAGGCCATTGTAGTTCGACATCCATACAAAAGTCCCTAATGAATCACTCCGAGCCTGAACAACTCTCAATCCCGAATGATTAAGTGAAGCAAAAATTGCCACCAAGAACCACAAGAATGGAGGTATAAGGGGAATTATGGACTTAAGGTCATCGAAGCTAAGCTACCACTTAGCTAAGGCACATTCTATCAAACCTAAGTCAACTACATTTGTCTTAGGTTGTACAATTTGAAGCATAACCAATAAAAGCACAAGTAGTAACTTTCTTACCCATCTTTGTGATCTTGGGATTCAATAGCCACACAAAGGCTAAATGACCCCAAACTCTTAGATATCCCAAACTTGGTTTGTGACCTTTCCACAATTCAAAAGGTGTAAATTTAGAGTTTTTATTAGGCACACGATTCAACACATAACAAGCAGTTAAACTAACTTCACCCAATAAATTTAAAGGTGCATGTGACTCAATAAACATGACATTAATCAATTCTACCAAAGTTCTATCTTTCCTTTCCGCTACACCATTAGATGAAAGAGAATAAGAAGAAGTAGTTTCATGAATTATTCTCAATGATCTAACAAAAGAATTAAACTCATTTGACTCATATTCACGGCCTCTACCACTTCTAATTCTTTTTATTTTTCTATCAAACTGATTTTCAACCTCATGGAGATAAGTTTTAAAATTTTCAAAAGCATCACTTTTATTTTTCATCAAGTAAACTTAGAAAATCATCAATGATAGTGATAAAATATCAATTACCTCAACGAGTTAAAATTCCTTCAAGTTCACAAATATCAGTATGAACTAATTCTAACAAATCAGTTTTTCTTTCAACTTGAAAATGAGGTCTTTTAGTGATTTTAGCTATACTACAAGAGTCACACTTTTCAAAATTATTTTTAACCATTGGGATTAATCCTAAACTACTTATGATTCCAACATAACGATCATTAATATGACACAAACGAGCATGCCAAAATTGGTAGAAGAATGCATGTAAACAGAAGTAGAAACTTTATTCATTTCAACATTCAGTTTGAACATCTCATCACAAGCATACCCCTTTCCCACAAAAATACTCTCTTTCACAATTACATATTGATCAAATTCAATAATCTATTTAAAGTCTGCTTTATTAAGAAGAAAATTAGACATCAATTTTTTTCTCATGGAAGGAATATATAGTACATCTTTCAAAGTTAATACCCTTCCAGAAGTAGAATACAATTCGACATCTCTTGTTCCAAGCACTTGAGCAGTGTGAGAATCACCAAGCATAATTATTTTGGGTTCTTCAAAATGAGTATATTTTTTAAACCAATCTTTGTCAGAACAGACATGACAATTTGCATCAGAATCAGCCCACCATCCATCAACACTCTCAACCATATTTATGTCTATAATCACCGCCACAAATGATTCTTCGGTAACGTTTGCCTGAGGGTTAGGACCACGTTTCTGGAATATGCAAAATCGAGCAATATGCCCACTCTTGCCACAAACAAAGCACGGTCCCTTATCTTGAACTTGTTGATTTTGTGCTTGGTTATTTTCACCATTATGTTTCTTGGGAGGTCTACCATTATTTTTCTTGAATTTTTTCTTCTTAGTCTTCAAACAAGTATTTTTTTGAGATTCAAGAGTAGCATTATTTAAAGTAATTAAATTTACCTTCGTTGTGATGTTGTTCTCTTCTGATTGTAAAAGTGCATCTTGGCCCCTTGCCTCTTCTTACATGCGGATTTTCATTATCAAGGTTTCAAGAGATGTTTCCTTTTGTTTGTGGCGCATAGTTTTTTGAAATTTCTTCCAAGAAGGTGGAAGTTTATCTACTATGCCACAAACAATAAAGTTATCTCCAATTTTGACCTCCTCGGACCTGAGTTCTCCAACAATCATTATAAAGTCTTGAGATTGGTCTACCACTGATTTATTGTCCACCATTTAGAAATGAAAAAATCTACGAGTCACATATTTTTTCGCTGCAGCCTTTTCAGTAGCATACTTACTCTGCATTCTTTGCACTAGAGTAAGTTCTATCATAATAATCATAAAAATTATCAAATAGACAATTAAGAATAAAAATAGATTTTAATATTAAATGTAAAAGTCAATAATTAGCGAATAATAATATGATAGTTGAAGCAGATGTTATAATATATTTTTAACATTTGTATTAAATATCATTATTTTAACAATATTTATGTCAAATATCTTTTTTATGACACGTTGTGCCGAATGTTGTTGTTTTTATGATATTTATCTCAAATGTCACTAAATAAATATCATTGTATCTTTCCTTTTTTTTGTAATGACAGGTTCAGGTCAGTGGCTAGTTCTCATTAAATAATTTAGAGATTCAATAGTTGGTCATTACAAATACAAAAGATAGAATTTTAAATTTAAAAGAAACGATATGTTCGGATCTAAAATGTCAATTCCAATAAATAATGAAATAAAAAAATAATTTCAAAATATAAATACTTATACTAATCTATTATCTCCATTTGTTATCTGTTAATGAATTGTGTAGGTTTGAATTGACTAAATTTTTAAACTTTATTACTCCATAATTACTTATGCCATATTTAAAACTTATATCTACAACTAACATCCCATAAAGTTAGCTTGAATCAAATTATATATGAGCATCGATCAATTAAGGTATTATTCTAATAATAGAGATATGAGTCAATTAAATTTAAATAGATACAATCAAATTATAAATTTATAATATTGATTGTATCCATTTAAATTTAATTGATTTGTATCTCTATTATTAGAATAATACCTTAATTGATCGATGCTCATATATAATTTATATTTTAAATTTGATATATTTTTTCTTAATCACAGGTTAATATAATAACCATTGTTAATTCAAATTATATTTAAAACTTACAAGTATGTCTATAAATTTAAATCAAATCCAATGATAAACACTTTTAATTAATTGCACTAAAATATACATGTATTGTTTCGATAGAATAGGGTCGAGTCAATAATAAGTAATCTCAAAGTACGATCAAGACAAAACTAGGTAATCAGTGAAGTTGATTTTATTTAAATTTGATATGATCATTAGTCAAAGTTAATTATATATAACCTCCTATTTATTTAAATTATATTTAAATTTTACAACTAAATCCTTATAAAATTTGATTGAATAGAAAAATGAACACACCTCTAACTATACTAACGCAATAAATATATTGTTTGATAAAAAAGATACAAGACATAAAGCATATAAAAGATATTTGATCTCATGTTATGTAATTTTATAACAAAGATTATTTCTTTAATTTACTTTTCACACTCATTTTATGAATTTATCTTGCGAAAATGGTCTAAAGTCCTCTCAACCTATACCCGAAATCCCAACTACACACTCAAACTTCACGGGTGTCCTATTAGCCCCCTAAACTTCATATTTCTCTATTTTCTACACACTTAAACGCTGACCTCAACACATAAACCAAACAAATAGTCCAACGTGATTGCACGCGCCGGGTCCCCCACCTCTTTAACTCCCAATTCCCTTTTTCCCCCATTTCCCTCCTAAAACGTAAAAGACCCAAAAATCATCATTTCTCCTTTTCATCTCCTTCTCCATTTGCATATGCATTTCTTTTGATGATCGAAGGATTTTGTTGTGTATATTCAACTTGATTTCGTAGTTAATCAACTGATTTAGCTTATTCAAGTTTTCATTTGTCATTTTTGATGAATTTCGAGAAAATTCAAAATTCAAATTAGAGACCTAAATAAGAAATTAGAGTAGACTACAAACCCTAAATTCAAGATTTGAAGTAGAAATGAACATAAACAACTAAATTCTACTTATTTTTTAGAGAAAATCGTGATTTTTTTACAAAAGGAACAAGGGTTAATGGTGGGGAAGAAGAAACAATGGTTTATTTAAGGGTGGGGAAGATGACTGTTGGAGAAAGAGAAACTTTTCGTCAAAATTCACCTTCTAACGCGCCTAGAGGAGGTGAGAACACCTCATATGACAGGTCAACACTTAAGTGTGTAGAAAATAGAGAAATATAAAGTTCAGGGGGTAATAGGACACTCTTGAAGTTGGAGTGTGTAGTTGGGATTTCGGGTATAGGTTGGGGAGGTTTTAGACCATTTTCTCAATTTATCTTCCATTTAAATATTATTTTGATGAGTATTTAATTTTATGATACCATGTAAAAATTAAGCAAGTATATTTATCGTATGGAAATCTCTCAAAAACACATATACATACATAATTCTATAAATATTCATCTTACTATACAAATTTGTTACAACTTATTTACTGTGATTATATTAGTATTAATATTATATAATAACTTTAATTGTCTGGAAAAAATATTTAATGTGACTAAAAGGTTATTAGCTCTATAAAAAAAAATTAATTCGTGATTAAAAAATGATTAGCTATGAATTTTATTTCAACAATAAATCTATGATTATATCATTTCATCATGACAAATAATACAGTTATTAAGCCAACTATATAACAATTTTTTTATAATTTGAAGTAAAAATATTTATTCAACCATAATATTTTATTTAAAATAATTTATTGTACCTAAAAAATTACTATTGCTATAATAAATTTTAACTCATGGCAAAAATTAGTAATTAGCTACAAAATTTACTATATAATTTTTTTTATAGCTGTATAATTTATCTATTGCCATAGTTTTTAAAAACCTTAAAGGAAAAAAAAAAATTAAAAAAAAAAATAAAAAAATAAAATAAAATATATATATATATATATATATATAGTTACAATAGTTTGTTTCAAATAAT
>JAJOOH010071786.1:0-21897 GCA_029582605.1 Solanum gracilifrons
CGTCTTTATAGGGTTTAAAGCTTAGAGTTTTCAAGGGTTAGGGGTCTTTAGGTCTTTTTCGGATTTTTAAGTGTTAATTGTTTCTTAGGGTTTTTAGGGTTAACGACTTTGGGTTTTTTGGGTTAAGGTTTTTTAGGGTTTTATAGGTTTAGGATTAAGGGCTTTGATCTTTTTTGGTGGTTTTAGGGTTTAATGTATACAATATAGGGCTTTATAGGGTTTAGAGCTTAGAGTCTTTTAGATTTAGAGGTTTTTTTGGTTTTTCTGGGGTTTTTAGGGTTAGGTGACTCTTAGGGTTTAGGGATTAACAGTTTTTTGTATTTTTTAGGTTTATGGTTTATGGATTTTTAGGGTTTAGGGTTTAGAGCTTAGGGTTTTTAGGGGTTTTTAATGGGTTTTAACGTTTATTTTAGGGTATATAGGATTTATGATTTATTAAAGTTTAGTTTTAAGGGTTTCTTAGAGCTTTAAGTTTAGGATTTATGGTTTTTGGTTAGGGTTTAGGGTTTTAGGCTAACGGTTTTATCTAGGTTTAGGGTTTTACGTTAGGGTTTAGAGTTTAGGGCTTAGGGTTTGTTTAGATTTAGGGTTTTAGGTTAAGGGTTTTATTTAGGTTTTTAGAATTTAGGGAATAGGGTTATTTTTGGGTTTGTTTTTTGGGTTTAGCGTATACTATTTAGGGCTTTATAGGGTTTAGAGCGAAGGGTTTTGCGGAGTTTTAGGGTTTATTAAGGTTTAGGGTTTAGGGTTTCTTAGGGATTTAGGTTTAGGATTTAGACTTTTAGGTTAGGGTTTAGGGTTTAGGGTTTGAATATTAGGGTTTTAAATGATTTTTAGGGTTTATTGGATTTGGGATTTCTTAAGGTTTACGGTTTAGGGTTTCCTTTTGTTTTAGGTTTAGGATTTAGAGTTTAAGGTTAGGGTTTAGAGTTTTTTAGGTTATGGGTTTTTTCTAGGAATTTAGGGTTTTAGGTTTTCAGGGCCTTGGGTTTTTTAAGTTAAGGTTTTTTAGGATTTTATAAGTTTAGGGCTTAGGGTTCTTTTTAACATTTAGCATATACGATTTACGTCTTTATAGGGTTTAGAGCTTAGAGTTTTTAAAGTTTAGGGGTCTTTATGTCTTTTTATGGTTTTTAAGTGTTAAGTGTTTCTTAGGGTTTAGGTCTTTGGGTTTTTTAGGGTTTTATTGGTTTTTGGTTAAGGGCTTAGGTATTTTTGGTATTTTTAGGGTTTAATATATACGATTTAGGGCTTTTTAGGGTTTAGAGCTTAGATTTTTTAGATTTAGAGTTTTTTTTTTGGTTTTTCTGGGGTTCTAAAGGATAGGTGACTCTTAGGGTTGAGGGATTATGGTTTTTTGTATTTTTTTAAGGTTTAGTGTTTGTGGATTTTTAGGATATAGGGTTTAGAGCTTAGAGTTTTTAGGGGTTTTAAATGATTTTTAAGGTTTATTTTATGGTATATAGGATTTCTGGTTTATTAAAGTTTAGGGTTAAGGATTTCTTAGGGTTTTAGGTGTAGGATTTAGGGTTTTTGGTTAGGGTTTATGGTTTTAGGCTAAGGGTTTTATCAAGTTTTAGAGTTTTCGGTTTTACGTTAGGGTTTAGAGTTTAGGGCCTAGGGTTTGTTTAGGTTTAGGGTTTTATGTTAAGGGTGTTTTTTAGGTTTTTAGGATTAAGGGCATAGGGTTTTTTATTCTGGTGTGTTTTTAGGGTTTAGCATATATCATTTAGGGCTTTATAGTGTTTAAAGCTTACAGTGTTTTTGGTTTTTCAGGGTTAAGTGTTTCTTAGCGTTTATGGTTTAGAGCGTAGGGTTTTGTAGGGTTTATTAAAGTTTAGGGTATATGGTTTCTTAGGGTTTTAGGGTTAGGATTTAGAGTTATAGGTTAGCGTTTAGGGTTTAGGGCTTAGTTATTTTTTATATATATGGTTTTAGGTTCAGGGTTTTATTTAGGTATTTAGGGTTTAGGGTTTAGGGTTTTTGGTTTTTTGAAGGGTTTTAAGGTGAAGTGTTTCTTAGGGTCTTAAGTTAGTTTTTTTTTTTTAGGTTTTTAGGGTTAGAGCTTTGGGTTTCTAAGGTTATGGTTTTTTAGTATTTTATTGGTTTAGGGTTTATAGGATTTAGTATTTCTTAAGGTTTAGGGTTTAGGGTTTCCTATTGTTTGAGGTTTAGGATTTAGAGTTTAAGGTTAGGGTTTAGAACTTTTTAGGTTATTAGGGCTTAGGGCTTAGGGCTTAGGGCTTCGGGTTTCTAAGGTTATCGTTTTTTAGGATTTTATTGGTTTAGGGTTTAGCGCTTAGGATTTTTTTGTGTGTATTAGGGTTTAGCATATATGAGTTAGGGCTTTATAGGGTTTAGAGCTTAGAATTTTTTTTAGATTTAGGTATTTTTTGGGTTTTCTTTAGGGTTTTTAAGGGTTGAGTTTGCCTTAAGTTTTTTTTTAGGGTTTTGGGGTTACGGATTTTTAGGATTTAGGTTGTAGAGATTAGGATTTTAAATAGTTTTTAGGGTTTATAGGATTTAGGATTTCTTAAGGTTTAGGGTTTAGGGTTTCCTATTGTTTTATGTTTAGGATTTAGAGTTTAAGGTTAGGGTTTAGGGTTTTTTAGGTTTTGGGTTTTATCTAGGTTTTTACTGTTTTGGATTGAGTTAAGGTTTTTTAGGATTTTATAGGTTTAGGTCTTAGGGTTTTTTTTTGGATTTAACATATACGATTTACGTCTTTATAGGGTTTAAAGCTTAGAGTTTTTAAGGTTTAGGGGTCTTTTGGTCTTTTTCGAATTTTTAAGTGTTAATTGTTTCTTAGGGTTTTTAGGGTTAAGGACTTGGGGTGTTTTAGGTTAAGGTTTTTTAGGGTTTTATAGGTTTAGGATTAAGGGCTTTGTTTTTTTTTGGTGGTTTTAGGGTATAATGTATACAATATAGGGCTTTATAGGGTTTAGAGCTTAGATACTTTTAGATTTAGATGTTTTTTTGGTTTTTCTGGGGATTTAATGGTTAGGTGCCTCTTAGGGTTTAGGGATTAACGTTTTTTTGTGTTTTTTAGGTTTAGGGTTCTATGGATTTTTAGGATTTAGGGTTTAGAGCTTAGGGTTTTTAGGGGTTTTAAATGGGTTTTAACGTTTATTTTAGGGTATATAAGATTTATGGTCTATTAAAGTTTAGTTTTAACGATTTCTTAGGGCTTTAAGTTTAGGATTTAGAGTTTTTGGTTAGGTTTTAGGGTTTTAGGCTAACGGTTTTATCTAGGTTTAGGGTTTTACGTTAGGGTTTATAGTTTAGGGATTAGGGTTTGTTTAGGTTTAGGGTTTTTGGTTAAGGGTTTTATTTAGGTTTTTAGGATTTAGGGCATAGGGTTATTTTTGGATGTGTTTTTAAAGTTTAGCATATACCATTTAGGGCATTATAGGGTTGAGAGCGTAGAGTTTTGCAGGGTTTTAGGGTTTATTAAGGTTTAGGGTTTAGAGTTTCTTAGAGATTTTGGTTTAGGATTTAGAGTTTTAGGTAAGGGTTTAGGGTTTAAGGTTTAGAGATTAGGGTTTTAAATGGTTTTTAGGGTTTATAGGATTTAGGATTTCTTAAGGTTTAGTGTTTAGGGTTTCCCATTGTTTTAGGTTTAGGATTTAGAGTTTAAGGTTAGGGTTTAGAGTTTAAGGTTACGGTTTAGAGCTTAGAGTTTTTAAAGTTTAGGGGTCTTTAGGTCTTTTTAAGGTTTTTAAGTGTTAAGTGTTTTTTAGGGTTTAGGTCTTTGGGTTTTTTAGGGTTTTATAGGTTTAGGGTTAAGGTCTTAGGTTTTTTTGGTATTTTTAGGGTTTAATATTTACGATTTAGGGCTTTAAAGGGATTAGAGCTTAGATGTTTTAGATTTAGAGGTTTTTTATTGGTTTTTCTGGGGTTTTAAGGGATAGGTGACTCTTAGGGTTTAGGGATTAAGGTTTTTTGTATTTTTTTAGGTTTATGGTTTTCGGATATTTAGGATATAGGGTTTAGAGCTTAGAGTTTTTAGGTGTTTTAAATGATTTTTAAGGTTTATTTTAGGGTATATAGGATTTATGGTTTATTAAAGTTTAGGGTTAAGAGTTTCTTAGGGCTTTAGGTGTAGGATTTAGGGTTTTTGGTTAGGGTTTAGGGTTTTAGGCTAAGGGTTTTATCTAGGTTTAGGGTTTAGGGTTTTACGTTAGGGTTTAGATTTTAGGGTTTAGGGTTTGTTTAGGTTTAGGGTTTTAGGTTAAGGGTGTTTTTTAGGTTTTTAGGATTTAGGGCGTAGGTTTTTTTGTTTGGTGTATTATTAGGGTTTAGCATATACCTTTTAGGGCTTTATAGTGTTTAGAACTTAGAGTTTTTTTGGGTTTTCAGGGTTAAGTGTTTCTTAGGGTTTATGGTTTAGAGCGTAGAGTTTTGTAGGGTTTTAGGGTTTATTAAGGTTTAGGGTATAGGGTTTCTTAGGGTTTTAGGGTTAGGATTTAGAGTTTTAGGTTAGCGTTTAGGGTTTAGGTCTTAGGGTTTTTTTTTATACACAATGTTTTAGGTTCAGGGTTTTATTTAGGTATTTAGTGTTTAGGGTTTAGGGTTTTTGGTTTTTTGAAGGGTTTTACGGTGAAGTGTTTCTTAGGGTCTTAAGTTAGTGGTTTTTTTTAGATTTTTAGGGCTTACGGCTTTGGGTTTCTAAGGTTATTGTTTTTTAGGATTTTATTGGTTTAGGGTTTAGGGCTTAGGACTTTTTTGTGTTTATTAGGGTTTAGCATATATGAGTTAGGGCTTGGTACGGTTTAGAGCTTATATTTTTTTTAGCTTTAGGTATTTTTTGGGTTTTCTTTAGGGTTTTTAAGGGTTGAGTTTGCCTTAAGTTTTTTTATAGGGTTTCAGGGTTACGGATATGTAGGATTTAGGGTTTAGAGATTAGGGTTTTAAATGGTTTTTACGGTTTATAGGATTTTGGATATCTTAAGGTTTAGGGTTCAGGGTTTAATATTGTTTTAGGTTTAGGATTTAGAGTTTAAGGTTAGGGTTTAGGGTTTTTTAGGTTTTGGGTTTTATCTAGGTTTTTACTGTTTTGGGTTTTCAGGTCTTTGGGTTTTTTAAGTTAAGGCTTTTTAGGATTTTATAGGTTTAGGTCTTAGGGTTTTTTTTTTGGGTTTAGCATATACGATTTACGTCTTTATAGTGTTTAAAGCTTAGAGTTTTTAAGGTTTAGCGGTCTTTAGGTCTTTTTCGGATTTTTAAGTGTTAATTGTTTCTTAGGGTTTTTAGGGTTAAGGACTTTGGGTTTTTAGGTTAAGGTTTTTTAGGGTTTTATAGGTTTAGGATTAAGGGCTTTGGTCTTTTTTGGTGGTTTTAGGGTATAATGTATACAATATAGGGCTTTATAGGGTTTAGAGCTTAGAGTCTTTTAGATTTAGAGGTTTTTTTGGTTTTTCTAGGGTTTTAAGGGTTAGGCGACTCTTTGGTTTTACGGATTAATGTTTTTTTGTGTTTTTTAGGTTTAGGGTTTATGGATTTTTTGGAGTTAGGGTTTAGAGCTTAGGATTTTTAGGGGTTTCAAATGGGTTTTAACGTTTATTTTAGGGTATATAGGATTTATGGTTTATTAAAGTTTAGTTTTAAGGGTTTCTTAGGGCTTTAAGTTTAGGATTTAGGGTTTTTTGTTAGGGTTTAGCATATATGAGTTAGGGCTTTATAGGGTTTGGAGCTTAGACTTTTTTTTAGCTTTAGGTGTTTTTTGGGTTTTCTTTAGGGTTTTTAAGGGTTGAGTTTGCCTTAAGTTTTTTTTTTTTTGGTTTTTGGGGTTACGGATATTTAGGATTTACGGTTTAGAGATTAGGGTTTTAAATGGTTTTTAGGGTTTATAGGATTTAGGATTTCTTAAGGTTTAGGGTTTAGGGTTTCCTATTGTTTTAGGTTTAGGATTTAGAGTTTAAGGTTGGGGTTTAGGGTTTTTTAGATTTTGGGTTTTATCTAGATTTTTAGGGTTTTCGCTTTTCAGGGCTTTGGGTTTTTTGAGTTAAGGTTTTTTAGGATTTTATAGGTTTAGGTCTTAGGGTTTTTTTTTTGGGTTACGCATATACGATTTACGTCTTTATAGGGTTTAAAGCATAGAGTTTTTAAGGTTTAGGGTTTATGGATTTTTAGGATTTAGGGTTTAGAGCTTAGGGTTATTACGGATTTTAAATCGGTTTGAACGTTTATTTTAGGGTATATAGGATTTATGGTCTATTAAAGTTTAGTTTTAAGGGTTTCTTAGGGCTTTAAGTTTAGGATTTACAGTTTTTGGTTAGAGTTTAGGGTTTTAGGCTAACGGCTTTATCTAGATTTAGGGTTTTACTTTAGGGTTTAAAGTTTAGGGCTTAGGGTCTGTTTAGGTTTAGGGTTTTAGGTTAAGGGTTTTATTTAGGTTTTTAGGATTTAGAGCATAGGGTTATTTTTGGGTGTGTTTTTAGGGTTTAGCGTATACCATTTAGGGCATTATAGGGTTTAGAGCGTAGGGTTTTGCAGGGTTTTAGGGTTTATTAAGGTTTAGGGTTTAGGGTTTCTTAGGGATTTAGGTTTAGGATTTAGAGTTTTAGGTTAGGGTTTAGGATTTAGGGTTTAGAGTTTAGGGTTTTAAATGGTTTTTACGGTTTGTAGGATTTAGGATTTCTTAAGGTTTAGGGTTTAGGGTTTCCTATTATTTTAGGTTTAGGATTTAGAGTTTAAGGTTAGGGTTTAGAGTTTTTTAGTTTATGGGTTATTTCTCGGAATTTAGGGTTTTGTGTTTTCAGGGCTTTGGGTTTTTTAAGTTATGGTTTTTTAGGATTTTATAGCTTTAGGGCTTAGGGGTTTTTTTAGCGTTTAGTATATACGATTTACGTCTTTATAGGGTTTAGAGCTTAGAATTTTTAAAGTTTAGGGGTCTTTAGGTCTTTTTAGGGTTTTTAAGTGTTAAGTGTTTCTTAGGGTTTAGGTCTTTGGGGTTTTTAGGGTTTTTTAGTGTCTTATAGGTTTAGGGTTAAGGTCATAGGTTTTTTTGGTATTTTTAGGGTTTAATATATACGATTTAGGGCTTTATAGGGTTTAGATCTTAAATTTTTTATATTTAGAGGTTTTTTTGGTTTTTCTGGGCTTTTAAGGGGTTGGTGACTCTTAGGGTTTAGGGATTAAGGTTTTTCGTAATTTTTTATGTTTAGGGTTTTTGGATTTTTAGGATATAGGGTTTAAAGCTTAAAGTTTTTAGGGGTTTTAAATGATTTTTAAGGTTAATTTTAGTGTATATAGGATTTATGGTTTATTAAAGTTTTGGGTTAAGGAGTTCTCAGGGCTTTCGGTGTAGGATTTAGGGTTTTTGGTTAGGGTTTAGGTCTTTGGGTTTTTTAGGATTTTATAGGTTTAGGGTTAAGGTCTTAGGTTTTTTTGGTATATTTAGGGTTTAATATATACGATTTAGGGCTTTATAGGGTTTAGAGCTTAGATTTTTTAGATTTAAAGGTTTTTTTTAGTTTTTCAAGGGTTTTAAGAGATAGGTAACTCTTAGGGTTTAGGGATTAAGGTTTTTATATTTCTTTAGGTTTAGGGTTTTTGGATTTTTAGGATATAGGGTTTAGAGCTTAGAGTTTTTAGGGATTTTAAATGATTTTTAAGGTTTATTTTAGGGTATATAGGATTTATGGTTTATTAAAGTTTAGGGTTAAGGGTTTTTAGGGCTTTCGGTGTAGGATTTAGGGTTTTTGGTTAGGGTTTAGGGTTTTAGGCTAAGGGTTTTATCTAGGTTTAGGGTTAAGGGTTTTACGTTAGGGTTTAGAGTTTAGGGCTTAGGGTTTGTTTAGGTTTAGGGTTTTAGGTTAAGGGTGTTTTTTAGGTTTTTAGGATTTAGGGCATACGGTTTTTTTGTTTGGTGTGTTTTGAGGGTTTAGCATATACCATTTAGGGCTTTATAGGGTTTAGAGTTTAGAGTTTTTTTGGTTTTTCAGGGTTAAGTGTTTCTTAGCGTTTATGGTTTAGAGCGTTGGGTTTTGTAGGGTTTTAAGGTTTATTAAGGTTTAGGGTATATGGTTTCTTCGGGTTTTAGGGTTAGGATTTAGAGTTTCAGGTTAGCGTTTAGGGTTTAGGGCTTAGGGTTTTTTTTATACACAAGGTTTTAGGTTCAGGATTTTATTTAGGTATTTAGGGTTTACGGTTTAGGGTTTAGGGTTTTTGGTTTTTTGACGGGTTTTAAGGTGTAGTGTTTCTCAGGGTCTTAAGTTAGTTTTTTTTTTAGGTTTTTAGGGCTTAGGGCTATGGGTTTCTAAGGTTATGGTTTTTTAGGATTTTATTGGTTTAGGGTGTATGGCTTAGGATTTTTTTGTGTTTATTAGGGTTTCGCATATATGAGTTAGGGCTTTATAGGGTTGAGAGCTTAGAATTTTTTTTAGCTTTAGGAGTTTTTTGGGTTTTTTTAAGGTTTTTAAGGGTTGAGTTTGCCTTAAGTTTTTTATTAGGGTTTTGGGGTTACGGATTTTTAGGATTTAGGGTTTAGAGATTAGGGTTTTAAATGGTTTTTAGTGTTTATATGATTTAGGATTTCTTAAGGTTTGGGGTTTAGGGTTTCCTATTGTTTTAGGTTTAAGATTTAGAGTTTAAGGTTAGGGTTTAGGGCTTTTTAGGTTTTGGGTTTTATCTAGGTTTTTACGGTTTTTGGGTTTTTCAAGGCATTGGGTTTTTTGAGTGAAGGTTTTTTAGGATTTTATAGGTTTAGGTCTTAGGGTTTTTCTTTTTGGGTTTAGCATATACAGTTTACGTCTTTATAGGGTTTAAAGCTTAGAGTTTTTAAGGTTTAGGGGTTGTTAGGTGTTTTTCGGATTTTTAAGTGTTAATTGTTTCTTAGGGCTTTTAGGGTTAAGGAATTTGGGTTTTTTGGGTTAAGGTTTTCTAGGGTTTTATAGGTTTAGGATTAAGGGCTTTGGTTTTTTTTGGTGGTTTTAGGGTTTAACGTATACAATATAGGGCTTTATAGGGTTTAGAGCTTAGAGTCTTTTAGATTTAGAGGTTTTTTTGTTTTTTCTGGGGTTTCAAGGGTTAGGTGACTTTTAGGGTTTAGGGATTAGCTTTTTTTGGGTTTTTTAGGTTTTGGGTTAATGGATTTTTAGGATTTAGGGTTTAGAGCTTAGGGTTTTTAGGAGTTTTAAATGGGTTTTAACCTTTATTTTAGTGTAAATAGGATTTATGGTCTATTAAAGTTTAGTTTTAAGGGTTTCTTAGTGCTTTAAGTTTAGGATTTAGGGTTTTTGGTTAGGGTTTAGGGTTTTAGGCTAACGGTTTTATCTAGGTTTAGGGTTTAGGGTTTTACGCTAGGGTTTAGAGTTTAGGGCTTAGGGTTTGTTTAGGTTTACGGTTTTAGGTTAAGGGTGTTTTTTAGGTTTTTAGGATTTAGTGCATAGGATATTTTGTTTGGTGTGTTTTTAGGGTTTAGCATATACCATTTAGGGCTTTATAGTGTTTAGAGCTTAGTGTTTTTTTGGTTTTTCAGGGTTAAGTGTTTCTTAGGGTTTATGGTTTAGAGCGTAGGGTTTTGTAGGATTTTAGGGTTTATTAAGGTTTAGGGTATAGGTTTTCTTAGGGTTTTACGGTTAGGATTTAGAGTTTTAGGTTAGCGTTTAGGGTTTACGGCTTAGGGTTTTTTTTATACACAAGGTTTTAGGTTCAGGGTTTTATTTAGGTATTTAGGGTTTAGGGTTTAGGGTTTTTGGTTTTTTGAAGGGTTTTAAGGTGAAGTGTTTCTTAGGGTCTTAAGTTAGTTGTTTTTTTTAGGTTTTTAGGGCTTAGGGCTATGGATTTCTAAGGTTATGGTTTTTTAGGATTTTATTGGTTTAGGGTTTATGGCTTATGATTTTTTTGTGTTTATTAGGGTTTAGCATATATGAGTTAGGGCTTTATAGGGTTGAGTGCTTATAATTTTTTTTAGCTTTAGGTGTTTTTTTTGGTTTTTTTTAGGGTTTTTAAGGGTTGAGTTGCCTTAAGTTCTTTTTTAGGGTTTTGGGGTTACGGATTTTTAGGATTTAGGGTTTAGAGATTAGGGTTTTAAATGGTTTTTAGGGTTTATATGATTTAGGATTTCTTAGGGTTTGGGGTTTAGGGTTTCCAATTGTTTTAGGTTTAGGATTTAGAGTTTAAGGTTAGGGTTTAGGGTTTTTTAGGTTTTGGGTTTTATCTAGGTTTTTACGGTTTTGGGTTTTCAGGGCTTTGGGTTTTTTGAGTTAAGGTTTTTTAGGATTTTATAGGTTTAGGTCTTAGGGTTTTTTTTTTTTTGGGTTTAGCATATACGGTTTACGTCTTTATAGGGTTTAAAGCTTAGAGTTTTTAAGGTTTAGGGGTCTTTAGGTCCTTTTCGAATTTTTAAATGTTAATTGTTTCTTAGGGTTTTTAGGGTTAAGGACTTCGGGTTTTTTGGGTTAAGGTTTTTTAGTGTTTTATAGGTCTAGGATTAAGGGCTTTGGTTTTGTTTGGTGGTTTTAGGGTTTAGTGTATACAATATAGGGCTTTATAGGGTTTAGAGCTTAGAGTCTTTTAGATTTAGAGGTTTTTTTGGTTTTTCTGGGGTTTTAAGGGTTAGGTGACTCTTAGGGTTTAGGGATTAACTTTTTTTTGTGTTTTTTAGGTTTAGGGTTAATGGATTTTTACGATTTAGGGTTTAGAGCTTAGCATTTTTAGGGGTTTTAAATGGGTTTTAACGTTTATTTTAGGGTATATAGGATTTATGGTCTATTAAAGTTTAGTTTTAAGGGTTTCTTGAGGCTTTAAGTTTCGGATTTAGGGTTTTTAGTTAGGGTTTAGGGTTTTAGGCTAACGGTTTTATTTAGGTTTAGGGTTTTACGTTAGGGTTTAGAGTTTAGGGCTTAGGGTTTGTTTAGGTTTAGGGTTTTAGGTTAAGGGTGTTTTTTAGGTTTTTAGGATTTAGGGCATAGGGTTTTTTGTTTGGTGTGTTTTTAGGGTTTAGCATATACCATTTAGAGCTTTATAGTGTTTAGAGCTTAGAGTTTTTTTGGTTTTTCAGGTTTAAGTGTTTCTTAGGGTTTATGGTTTAGAGCGTAGGGTTTTGTAGGGCTTATTAAGGTTTAGGGTATAGGGTTTTTTAGGGTTTTAGGGTTAGGATTTAGAGTTTTAGGTTAGCGTTTAGGGTTTAGGGCTTAGGGTTTTGTTTATACACAAGGTTTTAGGTTCATGGTTTTATTTAGGTATTTAGGGTTTATGGTTTAGGGTTTTTGTTTTTTTGAAGGGTTTTAAGGTGAAGTGTTTCTTAGGGTCTTAAGTTAGTGATTTTTTTTAGGTTTTTAAGGCTTAGGGCTTTGGGTTTCTAAGGTTATTGTTTTTTTAGGATATTATTGGTTTAGGGTTTAGGGCTTAGGATTTTTTTGTGTTTATTAGGGTTTAGCATATATGAGTTAGGGCTTTATAGGGTTTAGAGCTTAGAATTTTTTTTAGCTTTACGTGTTTTTTGGGTTTTCTTTAGGGTTTTTAAGGGTTGAGTTTGCCTTATGTTTTTTTTTAGGGTTTTGGGGTTACAGATTTTTAGGATTTAGGGTTTAGATATTAGGGTTTTAAATGGTTTTTACGGTTTATAGGATTTAGGATTTATTAAGGCTTGGGGTTTAGGGTTTCCTATTGTTTTAGGTTTAGGATTTAGAGTTTAAGGTTTGGGTTTAGGATTTATTAGGTTTTGGGTTTTAACTAGCTTTTTACGGTTTTGGGTTTTCAGGGCTTTGGGTTTTTTGAGTTAAGGTTTTTTAGGATTTTATAGGTTTAGGTCTTAGGGTTTTTTTTTAGGGTTTAGCATATACGATTTACGTCTTTATTGGGTTTAAAGCTTAGAGTTTTTAAGGTTTACGGGTCTTTAGGTGTTTTTCGGATTTTTAAGTGCTAATTGTTACTTAGGATTTTAAGGGTTAAGGACTTTGGGTTTTTTGGGTTAAGGTTTTTTAGGGTTTTTTAGGTTTAGGATTAAGGGCTTTGGTTTTTTTTGGTGGTTTTAGGGTTTAATGTATAAAATATAGGGCTTTATAGGGTTTAAAGCTTAGAGTCTTTTAGATTTAGAGGTTTTTTTGGTTTTTCTGGGGTTTTAAGGGATTGGTGACCCATAGGGTTTAGGGATTAAGGTTTTTTGTATTTTTTTAAGTTTAGGGTTTTTGGATTTTTAGGATATAGGGTTTAGAGCTTAAAGTTTTTAGGGGTTTTAAATGATTTTTAATGTTTATTTTAGGGTATATAGGATTTATGGTCTATTAAAGTTTAGGGTTAAGGGTTTCTTAGGGCTTTCGGTGTAGGATTTACGGATTTTGGTTAGGGTTTAGGGTTTTTGGTTTTTGAAGGGTTTTAAGGTGAAGTGTTTCTTAGGGTCTTAAGTTAGTGGTTTTATTTAGGTTTTTAGGGCTTAGGGCTTTGGGTTTCTAACGTTATTGTTTTTTAGGATTTTATTGGTTTAGGTTTTAGGGCTTAGGATTTTTTTGTGTTTATTAGGGTTTAGCATATATGAGTTATAGGGTTTAGAGCTTAGAATTTTTTTTAGCTTTACGTGTTTTTTGGGTTTTGTTTAGGGTTTTTAAGGGTTGAGTTTGCCTTATGTGTTTTTTTAGGGTTTTGGGGTTACGGATTTTTAGGATTTAGGGTTTAGAGATTAGGGTTTTAAATGGTTTTTACGGTTTATAGGATTTAGGATTTCTTATGGTTTGGGGTTTAGGGTTTCCTATTGTTTTAGGTTTAGGACTTAGAGTTTAAGGTTAGGGTTTAGGGTTTTTTAGGTTTTGGGTTTTATCTAGCTTTTTACGGTTTTGGGTTTTCAGGGCTTTGGGGTTTTTGAGTTAAGGTTTTTTAGGATTTTATAGGTTTAGGTCTTAGGGTTTTTGGGTTTAGCATATACGATTTTCGTCTTTATTGGGTTTAAAGCTTAGAGTTTTTAAGGTTTACGGGTCTTTAGGTCTTTTTCGGATTTTTAAGTGTTAATTGTTACTTAGGGTTTTAAGGGTTAAGGACTTTGGGTTTTTTGGGTTATGGTTTTTTAGGGTTTTTTAGGTTTAGGATTAAGGGCTTTGGTTTTTTTTGGTGGTTTTAGGGTTTAATGTATACAATATAGGGCTTTATAGAGTTTAAAGCTTAGAGTCTTTTAGATTTAGAGATTTTTTTGGTTTTTCTGGGGTTTTAAGGGATTGGTGACCGTTAGGGTTTAGGGATTAAGGTTTTTTGTATTTTTTTAAGTTTAGGGTTTTTGGATTTTTAGGATATAGGGTTTAGAGCTTAAAGTTTTTAGGGGTTTTAAATGATTTTTAAGGTTTATTTATGGGTATATAGGATTTATGGTCTATTAAAGTTTAGGGTTAAGGGTTTCTTAGGGCTTTCGGTGTAAGATTTAGGGATTTTGGTTAGGGTTTAGGGTTTTAGGCTAACGGTTTTATCTAGGTTTAGGGTTTTACGTTAGGGTTTAAAGTTTAGGGCTTAGGGTTTGTTTAGGTTTAGTGTTTTAGGTTAAGGGTTTTATTTAGGTTTTTAGGATTTAGGGTATAGGGTTATTTTTGGGTGTGTTTTTAGGGTTTAACGTATACCATTTAGGGCTTTAAAGGGTTTAGAGCGTAGGGTTTTGCAAGGTTTTATGGTTTATTAAGGTTTATGTTTTAGGATTTCTTAGGGATTTAGGTTTAGGATTTAGAGTTTTAGGTTAGGGTTTAGGGTTTAGGTTTTAGAGATTAGGGTTTTAAATGGCTTTTAGGGTTTATAGGATTTAGGATTTCTTAAGGTTTAGGGCTTAGGGTTTCCTATTGTTTTAGGTTTAGGATTTAGAGTTTAAGGTTAGGGTTTAGAGTTTTTTTGGTTATGGGTTTTTTCTAGGAATTTAGGGTTTTGGGTTTTCAGGGCTTTGGGTTTTTTAAGTTAAGGTTTTTTAGGATTTTATAGCTTTAGGGCTTAGGTTTTTTTTTTAGCGTGTAGTATATACGATTTACGTCTTTATAGGGTTTAGAGCTTAGAGTTTTTAAAGTTTAGGGGTCTTTAGGTCTTTTTAGGGTTTTTAAGTGTTAAGTGTTTCTTAGGGTTTTTTAGGGTTTTTTAGGGCTTTGTAGGTTTAGGGTTAAGGTCTTAGGTTTTTTTGGTATTTTTAGGATTTAATATATACGATTTAGGGCTTTATAGGGTTTAGATCTTAAATTTTTTAGATTTAGAGGTTTTTTTGGTTTTTCAGGGGTTTTAAGGGATTGGTGACCCTTAGGGTTTAGGGATTAAGGTTTTTTGTATTTTTTTATGTTTAGGGTTTTTGGATTTTTAGGATATAGGGTTTAGAGTTTAAAGTTTTTAGGGGTTATAAATGATTTTTAAGGTTTATTTTAGGGTATATAAGATTTATGGTTTATTAAAGTTTAGGGTTAAGGGTTTCTTAGGGCTTTCGGTGTAGGATTTAGGGATTTTGGTTAGGGTTTAGGTCATGGGTTTTATAGGTTTAGGGTTAAGCTCTTAGGTTTTTTTGGTATTTTTAGGGTTTAATGTATACGATTTAGGGCTTTATAGGGTTTAGAGCTTAGATTTTTTGGATTTAGAGTATTTTTTTGGTTTTTCTGGGGTTTCAAGGGAGAGGTGACTCTTAGGGTTTAGGGATTAAGGTTTTTTGTATTTCTTTAGGTTTAGGGTTTTTGGATTTTTAGGATATAGGGTTTAGAGCTTAGAGTTTTTAGGGGTTTTAAATGATTTTTAAGGTTTATTTTAGAGTATATAGGATTTATGGTTTATTAAAGTTTAGGGTTAAGGGTTTTTGAGGGCATTCGGTGTAGGATTTAGGGTCTTTAGTTATGGTTTAGGGTTTTTGGCTAAAGGTTTTATCTAGGTTTATGGTTTAGGGTTTTACGTTAGAGTTTAGAGTTTAGGGCTTAGGGTTTGTTTAGGTTTAGGGTTTTAGGTTAAGGGCTTTGGTTTTTTTTGGTGGTTTAAGGGTTTAATGTATGCAATATAGGGCTTTATAGGGTTTAGAGCTTATAGTCTTTTAGATTTAGAGTTTTCTTTGGTTTTTCTGGGGTTTTAAGGGTTAGGTGACTCTTAGGGTTTAGGGATTAACTTTTTTTTGTGTTTTTTTAGGTTTAGGGTTAATGGATTTTTAAGATTTAGGGTTTAGAGCTTAGGGTTATTAGGGGTTTTAAATGGGTTTTAATGTTTATTATAGGGTATATAGGATTTAAGGTCTTTTAAAGTTTAGTTTTGAGGGTTTCTTAGGGCTTTAGGTTTAGCATTTAGGGTTTTTGGTTAGGGTTTAGGGTTTTAGGCTAACTTTATTTAGGTTTAGGGTTTTACGTTAGAGTTTAGAGTTTAGGGCTTAGGGTTTGTTTAGCTTTAGGGTTTTAGCTTAAGGGTGTTTTTTAGGTTTTTAGGATTTAGGGCATAGGGTTATTTTTGGGTGTGTTTTTAGGGTTTAACGTATACCATTTAGGGATTTATAGGGTTTAGAGCGTAGAATTTTGCAGGGTTTTAGGGTTTATTAAGGTTTAGGGTTTAAGGTTTCTTAGGGGTTTAGGTTTAGGATTTAGAATTTTAGGTTAGGGTTTAGGGTTTAGAGATTAGGGTTTTAAATGGTTTTTAGGGTTTTTGGATTCAGGATTTCTTAAGGTTTTGGGCTTAGGGTTTCCTAATGTTTTAAGTTTAGGATTTAGAGTTTAAGGTTAGGGTTTAGAGTTTTTTAGGTTATGGGTTTTTTCTAGGAATTTAGGGTTTTGGGTTTTCAGGGCTTTGTGTTTTTTAGGTTAAGGTTTTTTAGGATTTTATAGGTTTAGGGCTTAGGGTTTTGTTTAGCGTTTAGCATATACGATTTACGTCTATATAGGGTTTAGAGCTTCGAGTTTTTAAAGTTTAGGGGTCTTTAGGTCTTTTTAGGGTTTTTAAGTGTTAAGTGTTTCTTAGGGTTTAGGTCTTTGGGTTTTCTAGGGTTTTATAGGTTTAGGGTTAAGGTCGTAGGTTTTTTTGGTATTTTTAAGGTTTAATATATACGATTTAGGGCTTTATAGGGTTTAGAGCTTAGATTTTTTAGATTTAGAGGTTTTTTTTGGTTTTTCTAGGGCTTAAAGGGATAGGTTACTCTTAGGGTTTAGGGATTAAGGTTTTTTGTAGTTTTTTAGGTTTAGGGTTTTTGGATTTTTAGGATATAGGGTTTAGAGCTTAGAGATTTTAGAGGTTATAAACGATTTTTAAGTTTTATTTTAGGGTATATAGGATTTATTGTTTATTAAAGTTTAGGGTTAAGGGTTTGTTAGGGCTTTCGGTGTAGGATTTAGGGATTTTGGTTAGGGTTTAGGGTTTTAGGCTAAGGGTTTTATCTAGGTTTAGGGTTTAGGGTTTTACGTTAGGGTTTGGAGTTTAGGGCTTAGGGTTTGTTTAGGTTTAGGGTTTTAGGTTAAGGGTGTATTTTAGGTTTTTAGGATTTAGGGCATAGGGTTTTTTGTTTGGTGTGTTTTTAGGGTTTAGCATATACCATTTAGGGCTTTATAGTGTTTAGAGCTTAGAACTTTTTTGGTTTTTCAGGGTTAAGGTGTTTCTTAGGGTTTATGGTTTAGAGCGTAGGGTTTTGTAGGGTTTATTAAGGTTTAGGGTATAAGCTTTCTTAGGGTTTTAGTGTTAGGATTTAGAGTTTTAGGTTAGCGTTTAGGGTTTAGTACTTAGGTTTTTTTTTATACACAAGGTTTTAGGTTCAGGCTTTTATTTAGGTATTTAGGGTTTAGGGTTTAGGGTTTTTGGTTTTTTGAAGGGTTTTAAGGTGAAGTGTTTCTTAGGGTCTTAGGTTAGTGGTTTTTTTTAGGTTTTTAGGGCTTAGGGCTTTGGGTTTCTAAGGTTATTGTTTTTTCGGATTTTATTGGTTTAGGGTTTATGGCTTAGGATTTTTTTGTGTTTATTAGGGTTTAGAATATATGAATTAGGGCGTTATTGGGTTGAGAGCTTAGATTTTTTTTTGGCTTTAGGTTTTTTTGTGTTTTCTTTAGGGTTTTTAAGGGTTGAGTTTGCCTTAAGTTTTTTTTTATGGTTTTGGGGTTACGGATTTTTAGGATTTAGGGTTTAGAGATTAGGGTTTTAAATGGTTTTTAGGGATTATAGGATTTAGGATTTTTTAAAGTTTGGGGTTTAGGGTTTCCTATTGTTTTAGGTTTAGGATTTAGAGTTTAAGGTTAGGGTTTAGGGTGTTTTAGGTTTTGGGTTTTATCTAGGTCTTTACGGTTTTGGGTTTTCAGGGCTTCGGGTTTTTTGAGTTAAGGTTTTTTAGGATTTTATAAGTTTAGGTCTTAGGTTTTTTTTTTTGGGTTTAGCATTTACGATTTACGTCTCTATAGGGTTTAAAGCTTAGAGTTTTTAAGGTTTTGGGGTCTTTAGGTCTTTTTTGGATCTTTAAGTGTTAATTGTTTCTTAGGATTTTTAGGGTTAAGGACTTTGGGTTTTTTAGGTTAAGGGTTTTTAGGGTTTTAAAGGTTTAGGACTAAGGGCTTTAGTTTTTTTTGGTGGTTTTAGGGTTTAATGTATACAATATAGGGCTTTATAGGGTTTAGAGCTTAGAGTCTTTTAGATTTAGAGGTTTTTTTAGTTTTTCTGGGGTTTTAAGGGTTAGGTGACTCTTAGGGTTTAGGGATTAACTTTTTTCTGTGTTTTTTAGGTTTAGGGTTAATGAATTTTTACGATTTAGGGTTTAGACGTTAGGGTTTTTAGGGGTTTTAAATGGGTTTTAACGTTTATTTTAGGGTATATAGGATTTATGGTCTATTAAAGTTTGGTTTTAAGGGTTTCTTTGGGCTTTAAGTTTAGGATTTAGGGTTTTTGGTTAGGGTTTAGGGTTTTAGGCTAACGGTTTTATCTAGGTTTAGGGTTTTTTCATTAGGGTTTAAAGCTTAGGGCTTAGGGTTTATTTAGGTTTAGGGTTTTAGGTTAAGGGTTTTATTTAGCTTTTTAGGATTTAGGGCATAGGGTTATTTTTGGGTGTGTTTTTAAGGTTTAACGAATACCATTTAGGGCTTTATAGGGTTTAGAGCATAGGGTTTTGCAGGGTCTTAGGGTTTATTAAGGTTTAGGATTTAGAATTTTAGGTTAGGGTTTAGGGTTTAGGGTTTAGAGATTAGGGTTTTAAATGGTTTTTAGGGTTTATAGGATTTAGGATTTCCTAAGTTTTAGGGCTGAGGATTTCTTGTTGTTTTAGGTTTAGGAGTTAGAGTTTAAGGTTAGGGTTAAGATTTTTTTAGGTTATAGGTTTTTCTAGGAATTTAGCGTTTTGGGTTTTCAGGGCTTTGGGATTTTTAGGTTAAGGTTTTTTAGGATTTTATAGGTTTAGGGCTTATGGTTTATTTTAGCGTTTAGCATATACAATTTTCGTCTTTATAGGGTTTAGAGCTTAAAGTTTTTAACGTTTAGGGGTCTTTAGGTCTTTTTAGGGTTTTTAAGTGCTAAGTGTTAGGGCTTTGGTGTTACGAATTTTTAGGATTTAGGGTTTAGAGATTAGGGTTTTAAATGGTTTTTACGGTTTATAGGATTTAGGATTTCTTAAGGTTTGGGGTTTAGGGTTTCCTATTGTTTTAGGTTTAGGATTTAGAGTTTAAGGTTAGGGTTTAGGGTTATTTAGGTTTTGGGTTTTATCAAGGTTTTTACGGTTTTGGGTTTTCAGGGATTTAGGTTTTTTAAGTTAAGGTTTTTTAGGATTTTATAGGTTTAGGGCTTAGGATTTTTTTTAGCGTTTAGCATATACGATTTTCGTCTTTATAGGGTTTAGAGCTTAGAGTTTTTATCGTTTAGGGGTCTTTAGGTCATTTTAGGGTTTTTAAGTGTTAAATGTTAGGGCTTTGGGGTTACGAATTTTTAGGATTTAGGGTTTAGAGAATAGGGTTTTAAATGGTTTTTTGGGTTTATAGGATTTAGGATTTCTTAAGGTTTGGGGTTTAGGGTTTCCTATTGTTTTAGGTTTAGGATTAAGAGTTTAAGGTTAGTGTTTAGGGTTTTTTAGGTTTTGGGTTTTATCTAGGTTTTTACGGTTTTGGGTTTTCAGGGCTTTGGGTTTTTTGAGTTAAGGTTTTTTTGGATCTTATAGGTTTAGGTCTAAGGCTTTGTTTTTTGGGTTTAGTATATACGATTTACGTCTTTATAGGGTTTAAAGCTTAGAGTTTTTAAGGTTTAGGGGTCTTTATGTCTTTTTCAGATTTTTAAGTGTTAATTGTTTCTTAGGGTTTTTAGGGTTAAGGACTTTGAGATTTTTGGGTTAAGCTTTTTTAGGGTTTTATAGGTTTAGGATTAAGGGCTTTTGTTTTTTGGGTGGTTTTAGGGTTTAATGTATACAATATAGGGCTTTATAGGGTTTAGAGTTTATAGTCTTTTAGATTTAGAGGTTTTTTTGGTTTTTCTAGGGTTTTAAGGGTTAGGTCACTCTTAGGGTTTAGGGATTAACTTTTTTTTGTGTTTTTTAGGTTTAGGGTTAATGGATTTTTAGGATTTAGGGTTTAGATCTTAGGGTTTTTAGGGGTTTTAAATGGGTTTTAACGTTTATTTTAGGGTATATAGGATTTATGATCTATTAAAGTTTAGTTTTAAGGGTTTCTTAGGGATTTAAGTTTAGGATTTAGGGTTTTTGGTTAGGGTTTTGGGTTTTAGGCTAACGGTATTATCTAGGTTTAGAGTTTTACGTTAGGGTTTAGAGTTTAGGGCTTAGGGATTGTTTAGATTTAGGGTTTTAGGTTAAGGGTTTTATTTAGGTTTTTAGGATTTAGGGCATAGGGTTATTTTTGGGTGTGTTTATAGGGTTTAACGTATACGATTTAGGGCTTTATAGGGTTTAGAACGTAGGGTTTTGCAGGTTTTAGGGTTTATTAAGGTTTAGGGTTTAGGGTTTGTTAGGGATTTATGTTTAGGATTTAAAGTTTTAGGTTAGGGTTTAGGGTTTAGGGTTTAGAGTTTATGGTTTTAAATGGTTTTTAGGGTTTATAGGATTTAGGATTTCTTAATGTTTAGGGTTTAGGGTTTCCTATTGTTTTAGGTTTAGGATTTAGAGTATAAGGTTAGGGTTTAGAGTTTTTTAGGTTATGGGTTTTTTCTAGGAATTTAGGGTTTTGGCTTTTCAGGGCTTTGGGTTTTTTAATTTAAGGTTTTTTAGGATTTTATAGGTTTATGGATTAGGTATTTTTTTCGCGTTTAGCATATACTATTTACGTCTTTATAGCGTTTAGAGCTTAGAGTTTTTAAAGTTTAGGGGTCTTTAGGTCTTTTTAGGATTTTTAAGTGTTAAGTGTTTCTTAGGGTTTAGCTCTTTGGGTTTTCTAGGGCTTTATAGGTTTAGGGTTAAGGTCCTATGTTTTTTTGGTATTTTTAGGGTTTAATATATATGATTTAGGGCTTTATAGGGTTTAGAGCTTAGATTTTTTGGATTTAGATGTTTTTTTTGGTTTTTCTGGGGTCTTAAGGGATAGGTGACTCTTAGGGTTTAGGGATTAAGGTTTTTTGTAGCTTTTTAGGTTTAGGGTTTTTGGATCTTTAGGATATAGTGTTTAGAACTTAGAGTTTTTAGGGGTTTGAAATAATTTTTAAGGTTTATTTTAGGGTATATAGGATTTATGGTTTATTAAAGTTTAGGGTTAAGGGTTTCTCAGGGCTTTAGGTGTAGGATTTAGGGTTTTTGGTTAGGGTTCAGGGTTTTAGGCTAAGGGTTTTATCTAGGTTTAAGGTTTAGGGTTTTACGTTAGGGTTTGGAGTTTAGGGCTTAGGGTTTGTTTAACTTTAGGGTTTTAGGTTAAGGGTGTTTTTTAGGTTTATAGGATTTATGGCATAGGGTTTTTTGTTTGGTGTGTTTTTAGGGTTTAGCATATACCATTTAGGGATTTATAGTTGTAGAGCTTAGAGTTTTTTTGGTTTTTCAGGGTTAAGTGTTTCTTAGGGTTTTAGGGTTAGGATTTAGAGTTTTAGGTTAGCATTTAGGGTTTAGGGCTTAGGGTTATTTTTATACACAAGGTTTTAGGTTCAGACTTTTATTTAGGTATTTAGGGTTTAGGGTTTAGGGTTTTTGGTTTTTTGACGGGTTTTAAGGTGAAGTGTTTCTTAGGGTCTTAGGTTAGTGGTTTTTTTTAGGTTTTTAGGGCTTAGGGCTTTGGGTTTCTAAGGTTATGGTTTTTTAGGATATTATTGGTTTAGGGTTTAGGGCAAAGGATTTTTTTGTATTTATTAGGGTATAGCATATATGAGTTGGGGCTTTATAGGGTTTAGAGCTTAGAATTTTTTTTAGCTTTAGGTGTTTTTTGGGTTTTCTTTAGGGTTTTTAAGTTTTTTTTAGGATTTTGGGGTTACGAATTTTTAGGATTTAGGGTTTAGAGATTAGGATTTTAAATGTTTTTAGGGTTTATAGGATTTAGGATTTCTTAATGTTTGGGGTTTAGGGTTTCCTATTGTTTTAGGTTTAGGATTTAGAGTTTAAGGTTAGTGTTTAGGGTTTTTTAGGTTTTGGGTTTTATCTAGGTTTTTACGGTTTTGGGTTTTCAGGGCTTTGGGTTTTTTGAGTCAAGGTTTTTTACAATTTTATAGGTTTAGGTCTTAGGGTTTTTTTTTTTTGGGTTTAGTATATACGATTTACGTCTTTATAGGGTTTAAAGCTTAGAGTTTTTAAGGTTTAGGGGTCTTTAGGTCTTTTTCGGATTTTTAAGTGTTAATTGTTTCTTAGGGTTTTTAGGGTTAAGGACTTTGAGTTTTTTAGGTTAAGGTTTTTTAGGGTTTTATAGGTTTAGGACTAAGGGTTTTGGTTTTTTTTGGTGGTTTTAGGGTTTAATGTATACAATATAGGGCTTTATAGGGTTTAGAGCTTAGAGTCTTTTAGATTTATAGGTTTTTTTGGTTTTTCTGGGGTTTTAAGGGTTAGGTGACTCTTAGGGTTTAGGGATTAACTTTTTTTTGTGTTTTTTAGGTTTAGGGTTAATGGAT
>JAJOOH010071788.1:0-38153 GCA_029582605.1 Solanum gracilifrons
GGGGGCTTTGGGACGACGCGGGGGGGGGTGGGATGTGGGGTGTGAGGTGGAGTGGTCCACTTAGGGAATTTGATTTTCCTACTTTCACTAGGGAAGTCATATTCCTCATTTTTAACGAACTTATGTTCCGAAGATGTTCTTAAAAAAATTATCAACCAAACATGGAAAACTTAGAAGATATATTCCTCCATACCAGACATACCCATAACATCACGAAATCCAATCCTTTTCACTAGTTGAAGTTAGAAATTGTTTTTACTGATTTGTAAACAAAGATGATAATAACTTGACATTAGGAGCAACCAGATGGGACTAGAAGAGTTAGTAACTAATGGATTTACTTCATCTATCTTGCATTGTTATAAGGATCTTGTGTTGAGGATCGAACGTGAAAAGTTAAGTTTGATAGTTGAATCTCTTGCCAACTTCATTTAGAATACCTGGAGTCAATACCACATCATATTTTTTTCCTTCACTATCATGGCTTTAAAATAGAAATAACTGCTCTTAATTTTATCACCTAATGAGACTCACTGGTTACTAAATTCATCATTGCTGCAAATGCGATATTTTATGAATAGTCAGTTACATGGATGGAACTAAAATGGAGTATATTGGATTACTCTTTGCCCAAAATAAACTTGATCTCTTGAAAGATCTAGCAGGATGAGGAACCAAAACCCTTCTTGAGAATAGGTTTGCTTAGCTTAAAACAGTTTGATCGAAGTCTTCTCAGAGTGGTTTCCTTACGTGAAGATAGTGCAGGTTAGCACTTGACATTGAAATGACGAGTATATCTGTTTAATCAAGTGCTAGATGTTAATAACAATTCTCACCAAAGAGTTGATATGCTGTTTTGTCATCAACGTATTTTAAAAATATCTTGGTGGTTTTGGATATTTTATATTGCAACATAGTGAGGTGCCGAAGATTTTGTTCATACTTGGAACAGTACTGAATTATAATCATCTTTTTTATTCGTTTATGCAATTGACTATGATAGTTGTTAAAACTTCACTGAGAGAAGATGTAAGACTGATGTTGCCTATGGAATATTTTATATTTCTTGATAATTAATTGTTGTGATCTTTGTAACTTGTTTACTTTTGTTGGTTTATGTTTTAATATGTTTCCTGGTAGTGTAAGGTGAACAGTGACTGGTTCTTTTCCTTGGTTGATGATGGGGCTCGCAAAATATTTATCATTCATCCTATTTCCATATTTTTTTTCTCTTGTTTGTCTTTAGTTTTGTGTTCATCAAAAATCAGGATTTTATTCTCTCCCTGTGTGTGCTACTTGACTCATTGTCATGTGATGCTCAATGTTTATACTGCAAACTGTTGTGGATGCAAGGAAGTCAATTAATTAAGTATTTGATTATATTTTTAAAGTTGATTTATTTATTTATAATTTAAGTAGCTTTATTTATTATTCTAGAATAGGATTTTATGTTTCATAGCTTCATAAGGATTAAGTTAAGTTATAGTTATTAATTTGGAATAGGATTTAGGTCTCCTACTTTCATAAGAATTAGACTTCCTATTGATGTAATAAGACTCCTATTGAAAGGGGCTTTTGATGAGTAAATCAGGAAGTCGTTTTTCAGCTCCCTTTGAAGAGCTGAAGAGATCAGAGTCCTCTCTTTTAATGAACTCTGAGATTTCAGCCTCCCTTTAATGAGCTGAATCTATATATGGCCCTTGTGAATCGATCCTTCCCTAAAGATTCATAACACAAACATTTTTGTACATTTTTACTTTTTCTACTCATGTTTTCTCTGATTGATTTTAAGCAGCCGCATTATGGTTCTCCACATTTTTCAGGGTAGCACTTTGGCAGCAGCTGGAGGTGGTAGTTCATCAGTCAAGCTATGGGACACCACTCAGTGGCAACTTGTTGCTACATTGTCAATTCCGCGTCAAGGAGGTTCGCAACCATCCGAGAAAAGTGGCAGCAAGAAATTTGTCCTCTCGGTTGCATGGAATACTGATGGGAGGCTTCTTGCCTGTGGTTCAGTTGATGGAACAATCTCTGTTTTTGATGTAGCTCGTGCGAAATTCCTCCACTTCTTGGAAGGCCATTGCATGCCTGTGCGCTCTCTTGTGTTTTCACCTTCACTCCATGATTCAAGGATACTTTTCTCAGGATCAGATGATGGTCATGTGCATGTGTATGATGCTGAGGGAAAGACCTTGCTCACATCTTTGTCAGGTCATGCGAGTTGGGTTTTGAGTGTGGATGTTTCTCCAGATGGGGCAGCCGTTGCAACAGGTTCAAGTGACAAGACCGTTAAGCTGTGGGATCTTAAAATGAGAGCAGCTACGCAGACATTAACTAACCACACAGACCAGGTATGGTCTGTGGCTTTTGGACCGCCATCAAGGATTGATGTTAGGTCTTGTATGCTTGCCAGTGTATCTGATGACAAGAGTATATCTTTCTACCAATACTCCTGATTGTCATGCGCTGGTACCTTTTTTATCACCATCTCTTTTCACATGGCCTGTATGTGAATTAAGAATGTACAAGAAAATCATTAGCTTTTTATTTCGTCGATACAGAAAGAAGATTATATTTGAATATCATACACAGCCAGCTGGTGCTATTGTGTAAATTGTCCTTGAAGCACATTAGTTCGGTTTGTAGTTGGTGGCTTTTTGTGAAGCGGATCGTGCTAACATGTCAAAAGTTTTATTAAAACCAACATTTATGCATTTGCCATCATTTGGAGAAGCAATCACAAATTTCCCTTATTGGTGAATTATTGGGTTATATAACTAGCCATCCCCTCCTCTTCTTCTTCTTTGTGCACTGCACCCCACAACCCCTTTATCCCCCCCCCCTCCCCCCTTTCCTTCATCCACCCCCCAACACCATCATTCCCACCCCCACCCCCCACAGACACACCACCACCTCCCCAAATTCCAATTTCTTGAGTACTTTTCGGATCTTCTTTTAAATATTGTTTTTTTTTATATTCTAAAAAAGTTAGACCACTATTTCAATTTGTGTTTAGCTAGTTTAAGGAGGTGTGAGTATGGTTTAACACAAAGAGTGATGGTGGGTATTGAAAAATTAAAGAACTTTATTGATAAGCTTGAGGCAGCTTGAAGAATAATAAATAGTTCTTGTTGAATTTGTGTGATAACTTGTAGCTGAAAATTTAAGTCAAATGGGAAAAAAAATCAATAATTTGGCGCGAACTTGGTGCTCATTTATGACAAATACGGAGAACATGACTGTTGCAAATTTTCCAGAATTTACAAAAATAGCCTATTCGATTTGATTTATTCTCTAATATTTAATTTCTTATGTGTCATTTCATGTGTAATCACCTAATCGGTTGTATTACCTACATGATCATATGAGGAAATAGTTTAAAATAGTGCTTATTGCCTTTAAGTGACAACTTGGGAGAAATTTAAGTCTTTTAGACTATTCCGCTATATTTTTTTAAGTACAAGATATAGAAGTGTTTAATGATATTTCCAAATCCACTGAATGAAAAGAACGAAAGCTGGTCATTAATCCTTGTCTACAAAATCATCTTATCAATCCACTAATCATGATCTAAATTAATTTCAAACTAATGTACTTCCTAAAATTGAACTAAATTCAAATGATGTTTTTTTTTTGTAAGAGGAGGGACCATAAGTATGTCTTCGACTCTGTCCATTTTTTCTCTTTATTATGGTTAAGTACTTGAATTAGAACAATTCCAATACTTAGATCGATTATGTATACATAATAATTAAGGGTGGAATCATTTTTACCCCTTGACTTTGTTTTAAAAAATAAATTCCTTCTCAATTTAAACAATAATTAAACTCCCTCTTTTATCCTATGCATTGTCCATTTTGTCCTTGTTATATCACATAAATGTAATATCTCTTTTTATTATTTATAAAAAAATTTCAGCCTAGGTATTTATAACTTTTTCTTTAAGTTCATTAACATTATAAGTAGAATGATATTTTATGACTGTTATTTCAATATAATATGCATTAAGCGTGTGTATATGTATGCATACATATACTTTTGTCTTTCTCCACTCTCTAATTCCATGCGATTTATATTATTTGACCATTCGTGATATGACACCCCTTAAAAATTTTAATTGGAGGTGTATTTTTCTATACTAACATTATTAATAATGTTTTGAAACCTTAAATTTGACTATTAATACTTTATGTGGTTATTAATAGAAAAGATAGAAGTAAAAAATTATTTAAAAAATCTTTTTGATTTCATAAATTGGACAAGTAAATTAAAATAAAAATAACTATTTTTAGAATAAGGGTGAAGTAATATAAATAGTAGGGGAATTATTTATTGTCTATATAAATATAAACAAGTTTTGATTGGCATGGAGTATGACATAAATTATAGTGTAAAATAATTTAAAATCTAAATAAATACAATCTTTAAAAATTTGTCCTTAATTAAATTAATTATTTTGTATATCCTACATCGAAATATATTTGTATAGCTAAATTCCTTTTTATTTTCACTTGTATAAATAAATATTAAAGTTTTGATTATTTTTACTAAAATCAAATTTTCTCATTTTCCAAATTTACTTCATTATAGAACATCATTAGCTTATATACTTGATTAGTATTTCTCACTTTTTTTGTCCAAAAGATAATGTTTATGTTTTTATAGAAACATAAAAATGATTTTGCAGCGAAGAAAAATATGTTTTCCGCTTAGAGTTAATTTTATAGAGAGGGAGAATTTATTAATATAAAAATTAGATAAATGATTTTGCTATACAATTTCAGTAAATTGATCGACAGTTTGAGAAATTTACTTTACCCTAATTATTGTCTATTGTACTAAAAGTGGCAATTTGATTTTTAATGCTATAATGAAACATGAATGATTAGTCAATTGAGATAACAAATTTTGAGATTTATAATTTAGACTCTTTCTGATTAAAACCCATTATGTTAGTAGTATTTTATTTTTGGGCACAATCATTATGACATTTTCTAGCAATGAGCAAGTACAGCAACCTAATTAAATGCCTAATCGCACTTTGCAAGATTTGCGTTTCCATAAAAGAAACAACATTAAAGTATATATATTTGACAAAAGTAAACCGTATTATACAAGATGATAGACCATCATCTTCGATAATATGAATAATTATATAGGTAGTCAAAATTAGAATAGAATAAAAAAAACATTACAGCTCAAATTATTTATGGGATAATTACAAATAAATTTAATAAGATAAATATTACTACATATGATAACTTGACGTGTAGAACAAATTGATGGTGGAAACAAACAAGAACACTTGGTGCGAGTGTTTTATACGAAATCAATAGTTGTTCACTGCCAGCAAATTATCTCATTGTAGCATCCCTTAAAATACTGCAACATCCGATTAGCATTATAATAAAGGGAAAAGACTCAAACATGTCATGAAATTTAAGACTTATTTATGTCATTCTTTAAAAGTTTGACTCATCTTTGTCATTGCTGTTAAAGAAAATGTTCATCCATGCCTTTTTTTAACTCCGATTATGCAGAACCATTTTTTCATTCCAAACAACTTTTAATACTTTTCAATTGGAGTTTTTGAATCAAATATACTCTTTTTGCTTCTTCTTCTTTAAGAACACATAAAGAACATTAACAATTCCCAAATTTCAAACTTCTTCAATTCTTCACGAAATCATCTCAAATTTCAAGAGTAGTTTCTCTCCAAGCTAGATACCAAAATTCAATTTCTTTTGAGCTCGAATTCAACCTAACTCAATAAGACTCATTTGAAATTTCTTCAAAGTTTCAAAACTTCAAAATTCTTTAATGGTAGAATTTTCTCCACAACTTCAAATCATTTGAGATTTTGAACATACTCAAAAAACACAACAAAGATCTAATGTCAAAAACAACTACAACAAAAGTGAAAATCAAAGCAAATTAATGAAATTTTGGGACTGATTTTCATTTTTTTTAATAAGGGTGAATTTTTTAAACTCTACAAATGATTTTAGAATTTTGTTTTTTTTTAAAACAATTGTAACGACCGGGTTCCGTTATTATAGAAAAGCCAACAGGGAAATATTTTGGTCGGAAAAACTTTTTCGTAGTAACATGGAATTTTCCAACCTAGTTCAGATTTGGACGAAATTGGAGTCATTAAACTCTAGGAAAATCTGGCAACAATTGAATGATCTAATTATAAATTTGATCACATGAGTAGATACATAAGGCGTTAAGGAATCCGTACGACTTTACGGAAATGAATTCGGGTGAGTAGAACTCCCAAAATTGATCTTAGCGTGAACGGGTAGTTTTTGAGTGTTATTGGTTGAAGGCGTGTTATGAAATGGGCGGGGCCGCTGTAGCGGGGTGGGGACAGCTGTGGCAGGCCCGACGCAACTTAAGTCAGAAATAAATCCCAAAACGTATTTATTCTGCACTTTTCGACTTTGAGAGTAAGGAGACGAACCCCAGGCGATTCTTAACAGTTTTCCACCATCTTTAAGGCTAAAGGTAAGGTTTTAACTCCCCAAATCCGTTTTTTGATCTGTAGAACGTAATCTAATGGGTAAATATCAATGGGGGAGGGTTTTGATCTGAGAATTATGGTGGAAAAAGCCCTAATATGGGTAGTGGGATCATGGTTATGATCTAGGGTTGTTAGAGTTGTTAGTAATTTGGGTAATTAGTGATTGTTTATTGATTCCCTTATTAAATTGGTTGTTTGTAGACCAAGAACAAGCGGAACGAATCCGGAAAGGAAAGAATCAAGTTTCTTAGGGTTTCAAGCTTGTTTTGAGGTAGGTGATGTTGTGATTCTATGATTGTGTGATGTATGTTTGTTCTTGCTTCACTATGATACATGTATGTATGCGAATGTTGCATTATTGATCACATTAACTGTAAATGAGGATATATGAATGATAAATGCCATGAATCATGACTTGATTGTATGAATATGAGAATGTACTTTGTGATTGTGATTGTGGCTTGTTTAATGGATCGGGTGTTGCGTTCCGACACACTAACTTGGATCGTGCCACGTTTCGGCATAATTATGGGATCGGTTGCCACGTTCCAGCATAATCATTGGATCGCGTACCACATTTCGGTATGCTAACAGTTTGTGTTTGGGTTCCTTGAGAGGACCAATGATTTGATATAATTGTGTATCTTGAGAAATGTGAAATTGTTCGTTGTTCGTAAATGATGATGATATTGTATATGTTCGATATATGCATGTGATTATATTGTTGTATTGACTTATGTATGTTACACTTAGTGGGATGGCCGCGTGATCCTACCAGTACACTGTGGTTATGTACTGATATTGCACTTGCTCTTTATTTGTTGAGTACAGGGCATCTTCAGGTGGCTATTGACAAACCTCACATAGAAGATCAGTGATAGTCGTTTGAATTCAAGGGTGAGTCAGTTCTTCCGGGCTACCATGAGTTCTCTTTCTGTCTATGTCCACATTTCGGACTTAGACTTCCTAGTTAGTTATTAGTTCATTAGTTTGGGGTTGTATCCCTTCTTGTTTAGACTTGTTGAGCTTTGGATGTTTTGGTACATTGACTTTCAGGTTCTAGGTATATTTTCCGCATTGTTTAGTTTTTAGATCTTTTGGAAGTTTATGGGAACTTCAGTCTTTAGCTATTTAACTTGCTTCTGTAACTTAAATGCTTTAGTTTTTTGTTTAGTTGCTTGGTTTGGGTTGTAGTAGTGGTTCTCACACCGGAGGGTTAGTGTGGGTGCCAATCACGACGGTCTGGGCCGTGATAAAGTTGGTATCAGAGCCTACGTTCGTTGATCTCGATGTACCAAGACGAGTCTAGTAGAGTCTTACGAAACGGCATGGAGATGTCTATACTTTTCTTCGAGAGGTTATAGGACTTTAGGAAATATCTCTGTCTTCTCTTGTCTCTTTTCTTGCTATAACTTGATTCCAATTGGTATCTAGCGATTCAAATTGGTATCTAACCTCCTTCACTCTTTTGTCCACAGATGGTTAATACTAGATTCAACAACGTCAGGCCCGTAGGTCCCGTCAATGCTCCAGCTGAGGAATCTGCAGCGAGAGGTCGCGGTCGAGGCAGAGGTAGAGGAAGAGATAGGGGTAGAGGCCGAGGAATAGTGGCGCCTACTAGGGATGGAGCACCGGTTGGAGATGCTCCCATAAATGAGGCCCCTCCCACGCATCATGATGATATAGAGGAGAACGTAGAAGTTGAGGATGAAGAGAATATTGGGCAAGAGAAAGAGGTGTAGGCTGAGAGACTACAAGTATTCCTCATTTGGACCCAGTGTTAGCTTAGCAGATTATGTCATTCTTGAAAGGCTTGGTTGGTTCTGAAGTGCTTCCCTCTGTTCAAGCAACTCAAGCTCCTACTAATCCCCTTGTTGCTAGCACTGCGCCCAAGGTGGTTGGGACTGGAGGTAATGATGCTTTCTTCCGTCTTTTGTTGGGTTCTGTAATGACTGTTAATGAGCATGAAATGTTGACTAAGTTTTTTAAGCTAAAGCCTCATGTATTTCTTGGTTTTGAGAGTGAGGATGCTTATGAGTTTATCTTAGACTGTTATGAAAGGCTTCATAAGTTGGGAATTGTCCATCAGCATGGGGTTGAGTTCGTGACTTTTCAACTTCAAGGTGAGGCTAAGCAGTGGTGGAGAGCTTATGTGGAATGCAGATCTTCAACCTTACCCCCACTCTCTTGGACCCAATTTCATGCTCTATTTTTAGAGAAATGAGTGCCTAGGACTTTGAGAGATCGCAAGAAGGATGAGTTCATGGCTTTGGAGCAAGGTGGTATGTCTGTGGCTGCTTATGAGGTCAAGTTCTATGCTTTGTCTAGATATGATACTCAATTGGTGACTATTGAGGAGGAGAGGATCCGTTTATTTATTAGGGGAATAAACTCTGAGTTGCAGGTATTAGCTGTTCATATGACCTCTGTAGGGAGGAACTTTAATATGGTAAATGACTTCGTTAAGAAAGTGAAGAGGGTGAGGCGAGACGGTCATGCTAAGGCATTGGCTAAAAGAGCCAAGAATTCGGGTAACTTTCAAGGTTCTTACTCCAGGGGTCCCGGAAGGTCAACACGTGTAACCAAGCCAATTCAGTCAGTTATGCCCGCCTCTGCAGGTAATTACTCGGGAACTCCACCTCATAATTTTATTTAGGATAGCCAAGGAGTCGCACCTTCGACGGGCAGCAGACCATCTTTTGATCGTACATATTACAACTGTGGTGAAACTAGGCATATAAGGAGAGATTGTCCCCACTTGCGAGTGCTGGATTCCACACAACAGCCATCTAGAGCAGTGGTACCTGCGGGAAATGGTAGTAATGGTCGAGGGCATCCATAAGATGGGTGAAGAGGTAATCAGCAAGGCCGTGGAGGTAGAGGAAATGGTAATGCATGCAGGGGTAACATGCAACCAGGCAGGAAAGTAGCTCGTCAAAATGATAGGGCTTAGTGTTATGCCTTTCCGAGCAAGAATGAGGCAGAGGCGTCTGACACAGTGATCACATGTACTATTCTTGTCTGTGACCAGATTGCTAATGTGTTGTTTGATCCGGGTCCTACTTATTCTTATGTATCCGTACGATTTGCATCAGAGTTTGATATGATTTGTGATATACTTGATGCCCCCATCCATGTTTCTACCCCAGTTGGAGAGTCTAACATAGTCACCCATGTCTATCGTGTTTGTCCTATTTTGTTTATGGGTTTTCAAACTTGGGTTGATTTGGTGATTTTGAATATGACTGATTGTGATTTAATCTTAGTCATGACTTGGTTGTCCCCCTATTATGCTGTGCTTAATTGTAATACTAAGTCTGTAACTCTAGAAATTTTGGGAAGGGAGAAGTTAGAGTGGGAAGGGGTGTACAAGCCTAAGAAAGCTAAGATCATATCCTCCATTCGGGCTAGTAAACTGGTAGAACAAGGTTGTTTGACTTATTTGGCTCATATTCGGGATGTTGAGGTTGAGGTTGAGTCTCCATCTATTGAGTCTATTCATGTGCTGTCGGAATTTAGAGAACTGTTTCCTACTAATTTATCCGGTATGCCTTCGAATAGGGATATAGACTTCTGCATTGATTGAGAAAATGGTACCCATCCCATTTCTATTCCTACATATCGCATGGCTCCAACAGAATTAAGGAGAGTTTAAGGCTCAAATCCAAGAGCTTCTTGATAAGGGATTTATTCGTCCTAGTGTTCCCCATGGGGTGCTCCAGTTTTGTTTGTTAAGAAAAAAAATGGTAGTATGAGAATGTGTATAGATTACCGGCAATTGAATAGGGTAACTATTCGTAACAAGTATCATTTGCCTCGAATAGATGATCTTTTTGACCAATTGCAAGGTGCATCAGTTTTCTCCAAGATTGATCTAAGGTTTGGCTATCATCAGTTGAAAATTAGGCCTAATGATGTGCCCAAGACTGCATTTAGAACCCGCTATGGGCACTATAAGTTTCTAGTTATGTCTTTTGGTTTGACAAATGCGCCTGCAGTTTTCATGAGTTTGATGAATGGGGTGTTCAAGCCATTTCTTAACTCGTTTGTTATAGTCTTTATTGATGACATTTTGGTCTATTCGAAAAGTGAGGAAGAGCATGCCGACCATATTCGTAGCGTTCTGGGTGTTCTTGGGAAACAAAAGTTGTATGCAAAATTATCTAAATGTGAATTTTGGTTGACTTCTGTCCCATTTTTGGACATGTAGTTTCAAAGTAAGGGGTAATGGTAGATCCCCAAAAGATTGAAGCGGTTAAGAATTGGGTTCGACCAAGCTTTGTGACGAAAGTTAGGAGTTTTGTTGGGCTTGACAGTTATTATCATCTATTTGTGAAAAACTTTGCTTCTATTGCCACTCTCTTGACAAATTTGACCAAAAAGGAGATACCATTTGAATGGACTGGAAAATGTGAGGAGAGATTTCAAAAGCTTAAGACTCTTTTGACCACCGCACCTATTCTAGCATTACCAGTGGAACGTAAAGTTTTATTGTTTATTGTGATGCTTCACATTCTGGTTTGGGTGCTGTGTTGATGCAAGATAAGAATGTTATAGCTTATGCGTCGCGTCAATTGAAGGTGCATGAGAGGAATTACCCAACACATAATTTGGAGTTGACAACAATAGTGTTCGCTTTTAAGATCTGGCGACATTATCTCTATGGGGTTAAGTGTAATGTGTTTACTCATCATCTAGTTTGCAGCATGTGTTCACTCAAAATGATCTAAATTTGAGACAGCGAAGGTGGATGGAGTTACTTAAAGATTATAATGTCACTATTCAATACCATCCGGGCAAGGCTAATGTAGTGGCAGTTGCTTTGAGTTGAAAAACGGTGAGTATGGGTAGTCTAGCTTGCTTGAGTATAACCAAACAACCTTTGGCTAAGGAAATTCTGACCTTGGAGTCTAAGTTCATGCAGTTGGCCATCTCAGAAAGAGGTAGGGTGTTAGCTAGCATTGAAGTGAGGGCCACATTCATTAAGAGATCAAGGCCAAACAATTTGAGGGTGAAAGTTTGAATGAACTTAAGAAAAAGACTATGATTGGTAAGGCACAAGAGACCACTCTTGATGCGGAAGGTGTGCTCAATTTAAAGGAAGGATTTGTGTTTCTCGAGTTGATGACTTGATTCAAAAATTATTGATAGAATCCCATGGTTCGCTATATTCAATTCATCCGGGTATGACCAAGATGTACCGAGATTTGAAGCGAATGTATTAGTGGCTGGGCATTTAGAAGGATATAGCGGAGTTTGTGGCTAAGTGTCAAAATTGCCAACAAGTGAAGTATGAACATCAAAGGCCTACATGTTTGATTCAAAGAATGCCAATTCCAGAATGGAAGTGGGAAAGGATAGCCATGGATTTTGTGGTTGGTCTTCCCAAGACTTTAGGGAAGTTTGATTCTATTTGGGTAGTGGTTGATAGATTGACTAAGTCAACCTATTTTATTCCAGTAAGAATATATTATAATATTGAACAATTGGCTAAAATTTATGTGAAATATATAATGATGTTGCGTAGGGTTCCCCTCTCTATAATCTCAGACCGTGGTACCCAATTCACATCCAAGTTTTGGAGGAAATTACATGATGAATTGGGCACACAACTCACTTTTAGTACAACCTTCCATCCACAAATAGAGGGGCAGTTAGAGAGCACTATTCCAGTGTTAGAAGGCATGTTGAAGGCATGTGTGATAGATTTTGGAGGGCATTTGGATAAATTCATACATTTGTGTGAGTTCTCCTATAATAATAGTTAACACTCCAGCATTGATATGGCACCATTTGAGGCACTTTATGAGAGGGGATGTAGATCACCCATAGGATGGTTTGAGGCTAGAGATGTGAAACCCTTGAGGGTTGATTTAGTGAAGGATGCTCAAGATAAGGAGATGAGTATTCAAGCTAAGCTTCTAGCAGCCCAGAGTACATAGAAAAAAGTATGCGGACCATAAGGTAAGAGATATGGCTTTTCAGACTGGTGAGAATGTTCTTCTTAAGGTATCACCCATGAAAGTAGTGATGAAATTTGGCAATAAGGGCAAGCTTAGTCCTCGTTACATTGGTCCCTTTGAGGTTCTTGAATGTGTAGAGCCCATGGCCTATAGATTGGCTTTACCTCCTAACCTATCGGGAGTTCACCCAGTATTCCATGCGTCCATGTTGAAGAGATACCATGGTGACAGAGATTACATCATCAAGTGGGACTCAATTGTGTTAGACAAGGACTTACAATATGAGGAGTAATCGATTGCAATTCTCGATCGTGAAGTGCGTAAGCTGAGAACCAAGGAGATTAAGTCCGTGAAAGTTCAATGGAAGCATCGTCCAGTTGAGGAAGATACTTGGGAAACCGAGAGGGACATGTGAGACAAGTATCCCAAATTGTTCGTCGATTAAGGTACTACTCCATTCCTTCCTTAGCTTATTTTTCCTAAGTTTTTCACTCGGGGACGAGTGATGGGTAAATTGGTATCTATTGTAATGACCGAGTTCCGTCGTTATAGAAAAGCCAATGGGGAAAAAATTTGGGTCGAAAAACTTGTTCATAGTAACTTGTAATTTCCCAACCTAGTCCAGATTTGGATGAAATCGGAGTCATTAAAGTCTAGGGAAATTTGGTATCAATTGGGTGATCTAATTATGAATTTGATCACATGAGTAGATATATAAGGAGTTAAGAAATCCGTACGACTTTACGGAATTGAATTCGGGTGAGTAGAACTCCCGAAATTAATCTTAGCGTGAATGGGTAGTTTCTGAGTATCGTTGGTAGAAGGCGTGTTGTGAAATGGGGTATTAGAATTATTAAAATAGCTTACTGTTTCGTGCAAGCCGCTTTGGCGGTGATTTCTGTCGCCAGGGCAGGGCCGCTGTAGCGGGGTGGGGACCGCTGTGGCGGGCCGACGCGACCTAAGTAACCCCAAAACGTCTTTATTCTACACTTTTCAACTTTGAGAGTAAGGAGACGAACCCCAGGCGATTCTTGACAGTTTTCCACTATCTTTAAGGCTAAAGGTAAGGTTTTAACTCCCCGAATCCATTTTTCAATCCGTAGAACGTAAACTAATGGGTATATATTGATGGGGGAGGGTTTTGATATGAGAATTATGGTGGGAAAAGCCTTAATTTGGGTAGTGAGATCATGGTTATGATCTAGGGTTGTTAGAATTGTTAGTAATCTGGGTAATTAGTGATTGTTTATTGATTCTCGTATTATATTGATTGTTTGTAGACCAAGAACAAGCTGAACGAATCCGGAAAGGTAAAAATCAAGTTTCTTAGGGTTTCAAGTTTGTTTCGAGGTAGGTGATGATTGTGATTCTATGATTGTGTGATGTATGTTTGTTCTTGCTTCATTATGATACATGTATGTATGAAAATGTTGCATTATTGATCACAAGTACATTATCAATAATCAACACAATCAAGGAGTGATTCGTGGCATTCATCATTCATATATCATCATTTACAACAAGTGTGATCAATAATGCAACATTCGCATAAATACATGTATCATCATGAAGCAAAAACAAACATATATTACACAATCATAGAATCACAACCATCACCTACCTTGAAACAAGCTTGAAACCCTAAGAAATTTGATCCTTCCCTTTCCGGATTCGTTTCGCTTGTTCTTGGTCTACAAACAATCATAATAAAACAGAATCAATAAACAATCACTAATTACTCGGATTACTAACAATTCTAACAACCCTAGATCATACCCATGATCCCAAGTATCCAAACTGGGGCTATTTCCACCATGGTTTCCAATTCAAAACCCTCCCCCATCGATACTAACCCATTATATTACGTTCTACGGATAAAAAAATGGATTCGAAGGGAGGAAATCTTACCTTTAGCCTCAAAAATGGTGGAAAACTATCAAGAGTCGCTTGGGGTTCGTTCCTTAGCTCTAAAAATCGAAAAGTGCAGAATAAAGATGTTTTGGGGTTTATTTACGATCTTAAGTCGTGTCGAACCCTCCCAACGGTCCTCACCTCGCCCTGGCGGCAGAAATCCCACCCCAGCGGCTTGCACGGAACCAGTGAGCTATTTTAATCATTCCAAGGCCCCTATTTAACAACACAACATTAACCAACGACGCTTAGAAAATACCGTTCACGCTAAGATCGATTTCGGGAGTTCTACGCACCCGAATTTAATTTCGTAAAGTCGTATGGGTTCCTTAACAACTTATCTAAGTACTCATGTAATCAAAATCATAAATAAGTCACCTGATTGTTACCAGATTTACCTACACTTTAAAGACTATAATTTCGTCTAAATCTGGACTATGTTGGCAAATTTCAAGTTACTACGAAAAAGTTTTTCGACCCAAAATTTTTCCCCATTGGCTTTTCTATAACGACGGAATCTGATCGTTACAATAGATATCTATTTACCCATCACTCATTCCCGAGTGACAAACTTAGGAAAAATAGGCTAAGGAAGGAATGAAGTAGTACTGAATCGACGAACAAGTGGGGATACTTGTCTCGCATTCCCTCTCGGTCTCCCAAGTAGCTTCCTCAACTGGACGATGCTTCCATTGAACCTTCATGGACTTAATCTCTTTGGTACTCAACTTGCACAAATCACGATCAACAATTGCAATCGGTTCCTCCTCATATTGGAGGTCTTTGTCTAACACAATTGAGTCCCATTTGATGATGTAATCCCCTTCACCATGATATATCTTCAACATGGACACATGAAATACCGGATGAACACCCGATTGATTAGGAGGTAAAGCCAATCTATACGATACTGGTCCCACACATTCGAGAACCTTAAATGGACCAATGTATCGCGGACTTAGCTTACCTTTCTTGCCGAATTTCATCACCCTTTTCAGGGATGATACCTTAAGAAAAACATTTTCATTGGTCTGAAACATCATGTCTCTTACCTTATGATCCGCATACTTCTTTTGTCTACTCTGGGTGGCTAAAAGCTTAGCTTGAATACTCCTCACCTTATCTTAAGTATCCTTCACTAAATCAACCCCCAAAGGTTTTATATCTCCAGCCTCAAACCATCCTATGGGTGATCTACATCCCCTCTCATATAATGCCTCAAATGGGGACATATCATGCTGGAGTGATAACAATTACTTTAGGATAACTCACACAAATGTATGAATTTATCCCAATGCCCTCCAAAATCAATCACACATGCCCTCAACATGTTTTCTAACACTTGAATATTCCTCTCTAACTGCCCGTCTGTCTGTGGATGAAAGGTTGTACTAAAAGTGAGATGTGTGCCCAATCCATCATGTAATTTCCTCCAAAACTTGGATGTGAATTGGGTACCACGGTCTGAGATGATAGAAAGGGGCACCCCATGCAACCTTACTATCTCCTTCACATACACCTTAGCCAATTGTTCAACATTATAATCTATTCTTACCGGAATAAAATGGGCTGACTTAGTCAATCTGTCAACCACTACCCAAATAGAATCAAATTTCCCCAAAGTCTTGGGAAGACCAACCACAAAATCCATGGCTATCATTTCCCACTTCCATTCCGGAATTGACATTCTTTGAAACAAACCTGCAGGCCTTTGGTGTTCAGACTTCACTTGTTGACAATTTTGACACTTAGCCACAAACTCATCTTTATCCTACTTTATGCCCGACCACTAATAAATTTGCTTCAAATCTCGATACATCTTGGTCACACCTGGATAAATGAAATATCACAAACCATGAGATTCTGCCAACAATTTCTGAATCAAGTCATCAACTCGAAAAACACAAATTCTTTCTTTAAAACTGAGCACACCTTATGCATCAAGAGTGGTGTCTTGTGCCTTACCACTCGCAATCTTCTTCTTTAGTTCATTCAAATTCTCATCCTCAAATTGCTTGGCCTTGATCTCTTCAATAAATGTGGCCCTCACTTCAATGCTAGCTAACACCCCACTTTTTTTTAAAATGCCCAACTGCATGAACTTAGAATCTAAGGTCTGAATTTCCTTAGTCAAAGGTCGATTGGTTACACTTAAGCAAGCTAAACTACTCATACTCACCACTTTTCGACTCAAAGAGTCTTCTACTACGTTAGCCTTGCCCGGAATGTATTGAATGGTCACATCATAATCCTTGAGTAACTCCATCCACCTTCCTTGTCAAATTCAGATCATTTTGAGTGAACACATGCTGCAAACTACGATGATCAGTAAACACCTCACACTTCACCCCATACCGGTAATGTCGCCAAATCTTAAGAGCAAACACTACCACTGCCAACTCCAAATCATTTGTTGGATAATTCCTTTCATGCACCTTCAATTGACGCGACACATAAGCTATAACACTCTTATCCTGCATCAACACAACACCCAAACCAGAATGTGAAGCATCACAATAAACAATAAAATCTTTACCTTCAACCGGTAATACTAGAATAAGTGTGGTGGTCAAGAGAGTCTTGAGTTTTTGAAAGTTTTCCTCATATCTTTCAGTCCATTCAAATGGTATCTCCTTTTTGGTCAAATTAGTCAAGTGAGTGACAATAGAAGCAAAGTTCTTCACAAATCGACGATAATAGCTAGCGAGCCCCATAAAACTCCTAAGTTCCGTCACAGAGCTAGGCCAAACCCAATTCTTAACCGCCTCAATCTTTTGAGGATCTACCATTACCCCTTCTTTTGATACTACGTGTCCATAAAAGGCAACAAAAGTCAACCAAAATTCACAGTTAGAAAATTTAGCATACAACCTTTGTTTCCCAAGCACACCCAAAACAATATGAAGATGGTCGGCATGCTCTTCCTCACTTTTCGAATAGACCAAAATGTCATCAATAAAGACTATGACGAAAGAATTAAGAAATGGCTTGAACACTCTATTCATTAAACTCATAAAAGCGGCAGGCGTATTAGTCAAACCAAAAGACATAACTAAAAAAACATAGTACCCATAACAGGTTCTAAACGCCGTCTTGGGCACATCCTCGGGCCTAATTTTCAACTGATGGTAGCCAGACCTTAGATCAATCTTGGAGAAAACTGATGCACCTTGCAATTGGTCAAAAAGATCATCTATTCAAGGCAAAGGATACTTGTTTCGAATAGTGACCCTATTCAATTGCCAGTAATCTATACACATTCTCATACTACCATCTTTTTTCTTAACAAACAAAACTGGGACACCAAATGGGGAAGCACTAGGACGAATAAATCATTTATCAAGAAGCTCTTGGATTTGAGCCTTAAGCTCTCTTAATTTCGTTGGGGCCATGCGATATGGAGGGATAGAAATAGGGCGGGTACCAATTTCTAAATCAATGCAGAAGTCCATATCTCTATTCGGAGGCATACCAGACAAATCATTAGGAAACACTTCTCTAAATTCTGACATCACATGAATAGACTCAATAGATGGAGACTCAACCTCAACATCTCGAATATGAGCCAAATAAGCCAAACAACCCTGCCCTATCAATTTCCTAGCCCGAATGGAGGATATGATCTTAGCTTGCTTAAGCTTGTACATCCCTTCCCACTCTAATTTTTCCTTTCCCAAAATATCTAGAGTTACAGACTTATTATTATAGTTAAGCACATCATAATAGGGGACAACCAAGTCATTCCTAAAATTATATCAAAATCAGTCATATCCAAAATCACCAAATCAACCCAAGTCTGAAAACTCATAAACAAAATAGGACAAGCACAATAGACATGGGTGACTATGACAGGCTCTCCAACTGGGGTAGAAACATGGATAGGGACATCAAGTATATCAGAAATCATAACAAATTCTGAGGCAAATCGCACAGATACATAGGAATAAGTAGAACCCGAATCAAATAACACATTATCCATCCGATCACAAACAAGAATAACACATGTGATCATCACGTCAAACGTTTCTGCCTCATTCTTTCCAAGAAAAGCATAACACTGAGCCATATCATCTTGACGAGCCACTTCCCTGCCTGGTTGCACATTACCCCTGCCTGTATTACCATTTCCTCAACCTCTACAGCCTTGTTGATTACCTCCTCGCCCACCTTATGGACGTCATCAACCATTATTACCATTCCCCGTGGGTATCACTGCTCTAGACTGCTATTGCACGGAATCTAACACACGTGGGTGGGGACAATCTCTCTTCATATGCCCAGGTTCACTATAGTTGTAACATGTACAATCAAAAGATGGCCTGCTACCCGCTAAAGGTGCAACTCGCCTCCTTGAACCTCTGGAATAAGAACCTTGAAAGTTGCCTAAATTCTTGGACCTTTTTGCCAATACCTTAGCCTAACCGTCTTGCCTCACCCCTTCCACTTTCTTTACAAAGTATGTTACCTCATAAAAGTTCCTCCCTGTAGAGGTCATATGAATAGATAATACCTGCAACTCAGAGTTTAGTCCCCTAATAAATAAACGGATCCTCTCCTCCTCAGTAATCACCAATTGAGTAGCATATCTAGACAAAGCATGAAACTTGGCCTCAAAAGCAGCCACAGTCATACCACCTTGTTCCAAAGCCATGAACTCATCCTTCTTGCGATCTCTCAAAGTCCTAGGCACATACTTCTCTAGAAACAGAGAATGAAATTGGGTCCAAGTAAGTGGAGGTAAAGTTGAAGATCTAGATTTCATATAAGCTCACCACCACTGCTTAGCCTCACTTTGAAGTTGAAAGGACACAGAATAGACCCCATGTTGATGGATAATTCCCAACTTATGAAGTCTCTCATAGCAATCTAAGATAAACTCATAAGCATCCTCATTCTCAAAACCAAGAAACACAAGAGGCTTTAGCTTCAAAAACTTAGTCATTATTTAATGCTCATTACCAGTCATAACAGAACCCAACAAAGGACGGAAGAAATCATCATTACCTCCCCTTCCACCCGTCTTAGGTGCAATGCTAGCAATAGGGGGATTAGCGGGAGCTTGAGTTGCTTGAACAGAAGGAAGCAGTCCAGGACCAACCAACCCTTTCAAGAATGACATGATATGTCGAGCTAACACTAGTATATGGGAGGAACATCGGTAGTCTCAGCCTGTACCTCTTCCTCTTTCCCTACCTCTTCAACATTTTCAACCTTGATATCTTCTTCAATCTCTTCGTGATGTGTGGAAAGGGCCTAATTTTGTTGAACATTTTCGATCGGTACCCCATCTCTAGCAGGCGCCACTCTTCCTCAGCCTCTTCCTCTACCCCTACCTCAACCGAGACCTCTCGCTGCAGATTCCTCAGCTGGAACATTGACGGGAGCTACGAGCCTGACACCGTTGAATCTAGTAATAACCATCTGTGGACAGAAGAGTGAAGGAGGTTAGATACTAATTTGAATCGCCAGACACCAAATAGAATCAAGTCATAGCACGAAAGGAGACAAGAGAAAACAAAGAGATTTCCTAAAGTCCTATAACCTATTGAAGAAAAGTAAAGGCGTCCCCGTACCGTTTTGCAAGACTCTACTAGACTCTTTTTGGTACATCGAGATCAACGAACCTAAGCTCTGATACCAACTTTGTCACGACCCAGACCATCATGATTGGCACCCACACTGACCCTCTAGTAGGAGAACCACTACTACAACCCAAACCAAGCAACTAAACCAAAAACTAAAGCATTTAAGGATACGAAAACATGAAAAATAGCTAAAACTAAAGTTCCCATAAACTTCAAACAAAAGATCTAATAGCTAACATTGAAGAATATACACCTAAAACCTGAAAGTCAATGTACCAAAATATCTAAAGTTCAACAAGTCTAAACAAGATGGGTCACAACCCCAAACTAATGAGCAAATCCACTAACTAGAAAGCCTAAGTCTAAAATGTAGTCATAGACGAAAGGAGAACTTATGGCAGCCTAGAAGAACTGGCTCACCCTTGAATTTGAACGATGATCACTGATCTTCTAAATGAGGTTTGTCAATAGCTGCTTGAAGATGTCATGTACTCAACAAAGAAAGAGCAAGTGCAGTATCAGTACACAACCACAATGTACTGGTAGGATCACAGGGCTATCCCACTAAGTGTAACATAAGCAAGTCAATACAACATTATAAATATGAAACATACCGAGCATATACAATATCAATGATCACATGCTCAACAATATACATTTATAACAAGTCATTGGTTCTCTTATGGAACTCAAACCCAAACTGTTAGCATATCGAAATGTGGTACCCGATCCAATATTTATGTCGGAACGTGGCAATAGATTCCATAATTATGCTGGAATGTGGCAATCGATCCCAATTAGTATACCGAAACGCGGTATCCGATCCAATCAACACACCAGAATCACAATCAGAAGTACATTCTCAATAATCATACAATCAAAGAGTGATTCATGGCATTCATCATTCATATATCCTTATTTACAACAAGTGTTATCAATAAAGCAACATTTGCATACATAAATGTATCATAATGAAGCAAAGACAAACATATATCACATAATCATAGAATCACACCTATCACCTACCTCGAAACAAGCTTGAAACCCTAAGAAACTTGATCCTTCCCTTTCTCGATTCGTTCCGCTTGTTCTTGGTCTACAAACAATCATAACAACACGGGAATCAATAAACAATCACTAATTACCCGAATTACTAATAATTCTAACAACCCTAGATCATACCCATGATCCCAAGTATCCAAACTAGGGTATTTTCCACCATGGTTTCCAATTCAAAACCCTCCCCCGTCGATACTTACCCATTCTATTACGTTCTATGGATCGAAAAATGGATTCGGGGAGTGAAAAACTTACCTTTAAATTCAAGAATAGTGGAAAACTATCAAGAGTTGCCCGGGGTTCGTTCCTTAGCTCTAAAAATCGAAAAGTACAGAATAAAGATGTTTTGGGGTTTATTTACGACCTCAACTCGCGTCGAAATCACCACAGCGGTCCTCACCCCGCTACAGCGGCCCCGCCCTGCCGGAAGAAATCCCGCCCCAGCGGCTTGCACGGAATGACTGAGCTATTTTAATAATTTCAAGACCCTCATTTCACAATACACCTTTAACCAACTACGCTCAGAAAATACCGTTCACTCTAAGATTGATTCCGGGAGTTCTACTCACCCGAATTCAATTCTGTAAAGTCATACGAGTTCCTTAACAACTTATCTAAGTACTCATGTAATCAAAATCATAAATAAGTCACCCGATTGTTACCAGATTTCCCTACACTTCAAAAACTCCGATTTTGTCCAAATTTAGACTAGGTTGGGAAATTTCAAGTTACTACGAAAAATTTTCCGACCCAAAATTTTTCCCCGTTGTCTTTTCAATAACGACGAAACCCGGTCGTTACAATAACTTATCGAGATCTCTTCATTTTTTATCAATTTTAGGTACCTGAAACTTTGCCAAGGTTTTATGAAGTGTTATGTCATAGTTCTCTTTCAAAATACTTACCTCATTATCATGACCATTTCGATAATTTTCTCCTCTCCTTCCTTAAGGAGTTTTACGTTTGGAATCGATTGGTTTATCACGCTTCTGGCGTACCATAGACTCTGTCCTTCAAGGACTATTTATTGGAGCATTTGCAGCTTAAATAAAATATTGGGTCAGCAAATACATCTAGCAAATTATTTACAACATTTTGGAAATGAACTATCTCTTGAACTTCAAGTTTACATTTTTTTAACGAGGATCTTGATAATTCACGCCACATATAATTTTCAGCTACTAACCATATCTCCCCCTAATGTTAGGAAATCTAACATTTACCCCCAACCTCATTTGGGGATCCATCTTTGTGCGTGGTGGAGCAATAAAATCATATGTGCAAACATCAAAATTTTAGATGGAAATTATTTGGTTCCTGACTCAGAACCAATTACAATGGAAGAACCTTGTTGGCTTGATGCATACACATTAAATAAACTCATCTCATACCAAAATTTTATTTGAGAGAATTTTTCTCATAATCAATGGTTTTGCTATAATTGGAGGCAAACAGTTTCTGCTAAATCATCCAGTATTATCAACATAATTTTATAGTTTGGAACTGTGGTCTTAATTTAACAATTTGAGCAAACAACCTTACAAAAACCAATTTTTAAGTTGATACAAATGCACATGTGACCATACCATAGATGCATCTATTAAATCATAATAGTAAGCGATCCACATGGCAGGTGAACGGGCTCATATTCACTTTTTTATATGTTTCAAATAATTTCAGGGGATACAATCACAACCTTAGCTAGTACAATAATCATTTCATCATGAGAACAAGCAACACATGAGAATTCTTGAAGAATATTTTATTTCTTCAACATATAACCACATGAATTCTCAATTCTTTTGCATCAAATTTGAATCGAAATGGTCAACTTGTTATGCCAACTGATATTTATTCTAGTAAACTTCTAGTTTACTTTTGCATGTGATTCCATCATCATGCCTATATTTGTATACAACAAACAAGAGAAAGGCGGGTAACCTTTTATGTAAATATTCATAACCCGCTTTGATTGTAGTAATCTGAAGATATTTAATCTTTCAATAATTTACAGTCTCAATATAATAATTTTTTTTCAATTCCTCCGAAACTTAAAAAGTTTCTTTTGAGACTTACTACAACCTCAATATTATGAACTATTTTCATTTCTAGATAGTAACAAATTAGTTCTTCCGAAACTCTTAATTAAGTTTGTGTACTGCCACAAATTTCACAACACCATTCTTATGGTGACCATCTCCTTCAAGGAGAAAATTATTATTATTGTCATGGTTAAAATTATTACATGCAAGACTTATTTCTTGACAACCAATGACAAATTTGTGTTGCTACACAACAACATTTATTTTGGTCATGACCACAACCTTTATAGAAAAGAATTAGTTCTTTCTTTTGTCCTCCAATAGTTCATAATAAAACATACCACAATATTTGTGTAGTACTCAAACTATATGACCAAAATGACCATTTATGTCAAAATATTTTTTTTCAATATCTCAAACCTCCCGTAGAGGTGAGATGTGACATTTATCCAACCATACATGAACATGTCCTTATCCATACGAACACAAGTCACATTATCTTCAAGAAATGAACCATAACCATTTGTACATGCTCCATAAGTTTTTATCAGAAACTCATTGCATGCTTTGGCATTATCAAATTTATGTGACTCACCTCAACATCACTTTAAGAGGTCAAATGTACCAATTGTACTACCACTTTGTATTCCTTTATTTTGATGGAGGATTTACAAAACTTTTCAAATTGGGTTGCATCAACAACAATGTGCCCAATATCTTTCCATACCACTTTGATGGATAAAAATTACCTTCACATTTGAAGGACCATCATAAGAAACAATATGACCAATAACCTTTCATACCACTTTGATGGACAAAATTACCTTCACATTTGAAGGACGATCTTAAGAACTCATAATGTTATTTCTTTTAATTATCACAATGATGACCATTAACATTTTACCACACCCATATTCATACATTCAACCACTTGCCACTTTTTAGACATATTATGCACTGCCACCACATTCACATAAGATAATGGAGCAAATTAATTGGACAAATTTCATGACTTTCAGTTAAAAGTATACAACTTTATGTTAGTCATCATCATATCATCACTATAGTGCATTAGGACTTAAACCCAATGGCTTACCCATATGCAGACGCCTTTGGTCATAAATCAATGAGACTTGAACCCAACTTCTTATTATCATGGTGCTCCGAGACTTTACTCGATGTCTTACCCACTTGGTGCAGTGAAACTTGAATTCACCGTTTTACCCTCAATCAATGTCTTGATAAATCAAATGCATTACCAAAAAATAAATATTGAATACCATAAATATAATCTGAATTTGACTTAAAATTGAGTAAAAATGAACAAAACTAATTAATTAGAACAACATGTTGGAACCATATAAAAGTCCCAAGTTAAAATAAATTAAAACATTTTAATAGTCCTTCTCAACATTGTTATGAAGATTATCATAATTTACTAACCATTTTAAAATAACCATAAAACAAGCTTTGTTAGTACAAAGAATCTATAGGATATGAAGTATACCATGCAACCAAAAAATTACTAGGATAATTCATAAAAATCAAGAAATACCTACCATTGATTCTTGATGGAGAATGGGCAACTCGTGTTGATAACGTGTTGTAAAACTAAAGAAAAATAAGACAAGGAGAAGATGAAAAGCAATAGAAATAGGGAGACAAGAGATGAGAGCTTTTCTTATTATTCCAAGTCTTCAAGTATATACAATATAAACCATTATGCCTCTATTTATAGTGTAACATAGAGACATACAAAAGGTTAGTCATAAACATGACATTAACATGAATATAATGGAGTAGGTTATGGAAGTGAAAGGTTACAAGAATAATGGTTATAAAGTCGGAGGTTATGGTTATCTTCATAATTGAGGAAAGTAATAGAGATAATGAGTGAGAGTAACTTCTTGGTGTAATGTACATCCACACTATAATATTTTATAACAAATATGAGCTTATATAGACAAAATATAGGAATACCATAAGACATTATAAACTTACAAATTAATGTTTGGAGGTTATGGACATGAAAATTATGAGACTTGAATATTATTAAAAATAAAAATTAAAGATGTGTAGGTCATGAGTAATATAATTACTCCTTGTAAATAAATTAAATAATAAAGAAAAAACACTTAAAATATTAAAATATATTATCATTTTATGATTAGAAGTGAGGATAACAAAGAAAAAAAAGAATGTAAAGAGTCTTTGTTATAAATGTTACTCTATTAATAAAATATTTTTTTGTAATAAATTAAGTAATTTGATTTTATAATACAATAATTAATTTAAATAAGAAAAAAATGCCAAAAAAGGAGAAAAAAGATAAATGCAAATGGAGGTCATAGAGGGTGCCACATCACCTTGTCTATGTTTCTCCTTTTATATATATATATATATTTGTCTCAAATTATGTGATACAAAAAAATTTAGAAAGTCAATTAAATTTTAATGTGATTAAAGATATTTATGTTGTTAATTATTATAATTTATAGTACCTTTTACGTAATTTTTAAATAATATATGTTATTTTTCCTATCCAAATTTATGTAAACATATGTATCCACTATTAATATATAAGAGGGAATAAGCACAGACGTCTCGGTCGATGTGTGTGCTTCCTCGAAATAAAATTTAAGTTCGGGGATAATTTAGTGATTTTTGATTTATTGTGGCTGCTTGCAAATTAGGACTCTCAAAAATATCACATGTGTCACATAAATTATTTAAAAAGTATGTTTACAATATTATAAAAATATTTAAGAACAAAATTATAAAATTAAAACAAATAAAATAATATATATTGGGCTCGGACTTTTCTAGACTTTTGTATCTAGTAGAACAATTAATTATTTGAGTGGATCTTTTTAAAAAATAATTACTTATTTTAAATATATTCTTTAATTATTACCATTTATAGCAATATATAACAATATTATGTATTTTATTATATTTGTCTTTCTCTCTCGCTTCTTTCTCCTTTTTCTCTCTCGCCCTTTTTTTATTTTTGTCTCTCTTTCTTGCTCTTTCTCCCTTTTTTACTTTATGCTGTTCTTTCGTCCTTGCTTTCTTTCTGTTGCTCTTTCTCTCTTGCTTTCTTTTGGTTGCTTTTTCTCCCTTTCTTTCTATTGCTCTTTCTCCCTCTCCTTCTGTTGCTTGTATCCCCTTTCGTTCTCTCTCTCTACTTTCTTTCGTAGAGTAGTTAATGATTTGTAGACTGAATAAAATTTGTATCGATAACTAATTAGATAAGTAATCTAATCGTAACAAATGAAGAGACATAATAAACTGCAAAATAAATTAAAGTTGAATTAAAAATATATTCCACACATATTAAAATTGAATTAGAAGAGAATTAAATATGAATGCAAAATGTATCAAACAAAAGAGCATTCTATGATCTGTAAAGTGAAAAAAATTATATCAATAATGAATTAAACAAGTAATTCATTCATAACAAATCAACCAATAAATTACAAAATGAAGTAAAATTGTATTTAAAAGTGTATTACACAAATATTAAAGTTGAATTTGAAGAGAGAATTAAGCACGAATAAAAATCGTAAGTACTGAAAGACCAGACAACGATCTATAGAGTGAATTAAACGTGTATCAATAATGAATTAAAAAAATAATTCAAGAGTAACAAGTAAATCAAAAAATTACAACACAAATTAAATTTACATTAAAATAGTATTAGACAATATTAAACCTGAACTAAAAGAGAGAATTACAAATGAATGAAAAATGTAACTAACGAAAGACAAGACACACATCTATAAACTGAATTTTATATTATTTATGAATAAAACATGTATTATATGTGTCTTTTAAATTATTTTGAGTTGTATCACTAAGAAAAAAAAGAGATATTTGCAATATATATTACAAACGTATTATTCCTATATTATAAATGTATTATAAGTGTGTTACCAAATTATTTTGGTTGATGTCAGAGCTTAGTGATAAACCATGGTGGACAAGGACCAATTTTGGTCTATTCTCAGTAAAAAGTCCTTGGGATTTTATAAGTAAGAGAGAGGAGGAAACTGAATTTTATAAGAAGATATGGGTACAAGACATCCCCTTTAAAATATCTTTCTTATCCTGGAAGGTGTGGAAAAATAATATCTCAGTTGTTACTTTAATGGTACAATGGTTTCCTAACATCTCTCATCTATGTGGTTGTTGTGTGATTCCAGTTGATGACACAGTGGATCATTTATTCGTTAAAAGGAAAGTTGCCGATTTTGTGTGCTTGTATTTTTCAGGTACAGTTGGTCTGCTGGAACCATGGATTCATGTAAAACAAGCATTGATGAAGTGGTGGGATGCTAAAGGCAATATTAGACAGAAGATGACTTTTAATGCATTGTCTAATGTCATCTTATGGTTTCTGTGTAAAAGGAGGAATACCATCTTACATGGTGGTTCTTACTCTACTAACAGAGAAATTTGGGATATCTCCAACATTATTAAAATTTTCATTAAATTGAAATTGAAATTAAAATACTCTAATGTCCCAAATAATTGACCTCAGATGGTAGCTTTTCTTGATAGCTTCATGCTTGTTTTTATATCTATGATGGTGAGGTGGAGGTCACCACCTTTGGGGTGGTGAAAATGTAACACAGATGGGGCATCAAGAGGTAATCTTGACCCTAGAACTATTATTTTTTGTGTTAGGGATTCTTATGGTAATCTAATGGGGGAAAAGGGGTAAGGATCCAAGACATAACTAACATGGTTGCTAAGGCTATTGCTTTGAAGAAAGATCTTGAATATTGCTTGGAGAATGATTTGTTACCAATTATACTAGAATATGACTCTTTATCCTTGGTTAATATGTTGAATGGAGAACGGATTGTTCATTGGAGTATGACTTTGAAGGTCAATTCCATCAATAGAATGAGAACATTGATGATAACAAGAGTACAACACTCCTTAAGGGAGGAAAAAACTCTTGCTGATTATTTTACTAACCTAGCTTTTAAATTTTGCAAGTACCTTTGAGTTTAAAAAATTTCAAGATGTACCATTTGTAGGCAGGAGAATCATTAATTCAGATAAATATGGCATTCCTCACTTAAGGATAAGACAATCTCATTAGGGTTATTCTAAAATTAGTCTGTATCACTTAAGGTTCAATGGTGTTAAATAAATGTATCTAGTTGTTAGTTATGTACTCTTCACTTTGTCTGAATTAGATTATGTTAGTTACGTATCATGCAGCTAGTGAGAGCTTTGAGGTGTTAATAATAAACCAGGATGAGTGAATTGGTGTTAACTTTGTTACTTAAAGATAGTTTACTCTGTAACTTTGTACCTATGAGTAAAGATCAAGCTTTTGATTCCCAGATGGTTTTTAAAGGTTTGGCATTGGAACTAATACAGTGCTAGAATCAGATTCAACTTCAATGGATCATAAAGTTAGTATTCTCTTCATAGATCCAAATCTAGATGGTAGTATTAATCCCATTTGTGGGGTTCAATCCATCAGATTTGGATCTAAGAAAAAGGATTACTAATTTGACATGGGTTGTTCGAGCTAGCCTCTATTGTGATTTCTTCAACTAGGTAAGCAGGATTTAACTGTCTACTAGAGAAGGTTACATCAAAACAAGTTGGTTTGGCTTCTATCCTTACCTCTTGGAAGATTCCAGGTCAACAAGGGTTCTGTTCCATCTCAATAGATCTGAAACTCAACATACTTTCAAGGAAAGACCACTATCTATAAACTGTAGTATAAAGATTTGGAATTAGACAGAGTAATAGCAGATGAGGGTTATGTAGAGTTTACTTGTGTGGAGAAGAGATCTCATCCAGGAAGAAGAAGTCTCAAAGTTGAGATTCAGAGTATCAAGAGGAGATGAAAAGAGAAACTTGAGTTGCATCGAGAAGATTCAAACATGATGTCTTGTGTTTATTTATTTGTTTTGTTTGGTTGACTGTTGATTCTTTTGGACGAGGTTTCTATGTTTTATTAATAAAATGTGTTGATGCCTACTTTCAATTAAAAAAATTGGTTGATATCACTAAAAAGGGAGTGAGGTTTTGCAATATGTATTATAAATCTATCGTTTATGATTTTAATACAATTATGAAACATATCTAATATAACTTTAATACAATTGCGATATAGTTCTGTAAACTTCATCTTTTTCGAGCTTCAATCTAATATTTCTCTTATTCTAAACTTGACCAACCCTCTTAAAATTGAGATTTAAACTCCAAATAATTTTTTCCATTATGTGTAGGAACAACCTGTCAAAACTAATCACAACTTCATTAAACTAAAATAATGAATTCAAGTTTAAAGCATTATAATGACCATCAATGGTGAACTGTTGTTGCTGTAATTTTAGAGATTTGAAATTCATGTTTGATCACATGATTTTGTACAAAATTTTGGTCTTTCTGTTCCTCTTCTTGTCGTGTTTTGGGTGAAAATCATCATAGAAGAAAAAGTAGTAGTAGTTTGAGAGAAAATGACAGAGAAAGAGGAAAAGCGGTGACATATAAAGATAGATATGAGCCTTTTTGAAATTGATGTACAATTTTAAATCCAAAAATTGCTATATTTAGTTAGAGAAATTATATTGTTATAAATGGTAATATTTTTTTAATATAGAATATCTATGTGATTTACCCAATAATAAATAAAGAAGTAATTTGATATGATATGACATTCTCACCAGTTTAACATATAAGTTAGTTGGATTAGCTTTTAGTAAACTATGTACTTAATCAAACTGAAACATGCAAACCAAAAGAAAGAGCCCTACTAAATTACTCTTGTTATCATTTCATAATATTTTCCATTTCTATATCATATTGAGAATTGACTATTATTAATAACAATAATACAAAATCACTTTCGCAAAATGTGGCGTGCACATAAAAAGTGATATATTTGGTGTCATCAAGTTACTGGGTCTGATGTTTTTGGTTAGATGAGTTGGGCCCACTTAGGGCCAAATTGTCTTCAAAATAAATAATAATGAAGCAATTGTTACAAGGGAAAACTACATAAATCTCACTACTTTAGATCCTAATTATTAGGATTAACGATAGTTTATAATATTACTTTCTATACCATATTTTGGCCACAAGATACATGTATCATTAAAGGTGAGATACATAAGAGTTGACCAAAATAAGCTATTATTTGATTCAATTCACCAAAGTAATATGAAACTTTAAAATATTACAAAACTAGTATAAACGTTGTTGGTAGTAACGTATTAGGCTTTATTTCATTTTTAAAAAATAAACGGACCAAAAATAGTTGGGAGACGACGTTAAAAAAGATTTACGTTACTAGCAGTAACGTTTTAGGCTTAAAACGTTACCATCAGTAACGAGTCTCTGCAAATCTGCCACTTTCGAATCTTTGTACCAAATTTCGTTATTACGAAGCACTTTTTAATGATAAAACGTTACTCCTAGTAACGATTCTGTCGAATCAAATCACGTCTCCCACCTGAGAATATTTGTACGAAATCTGACGTTAAAGTCGTTACTATGAGTCACATTTTACGACTAAAATGTTACTCTGAGTAATAATTCTATCGAATCATGTCACGGGGCTCTGAAGATGTCTTATTGATTTGATCTGCCAATAAAACGTTACTATACGTTACGTTTTAACTTTAAAACATGACTGACAGTAACAACAAACTGTTAAAGTGTTCCTTTTACAATTTGACCACGGATCATTATAAGAAATGGTGGTGTAGAATGTTTATCACATTCCAATAATTTTCTACAAAGCTTCTGTTTATGTGCCCCATTGTTGAATCAATACTCACAAAATTTTAATAGGTAAGTCTTGTCAATATGTTGTAATGTATTTATAAAAACATATTTTTAATAACTATAATGCATTTTATTTTTGTGTGTAGGATTTTTGATGGCTAATTTTGAAGATAACGTGATGATTGCTTTGTATTGGGGTGGTGAAATAATCACTGAAATGAATAAATTTCGATACAACGAATGTGCAAGAATGATTGTAAGCATGTCTATTTCGACCAACTACGTTGAATTAATTAAATTGTTGCATGAGAAAATGGGGACTGATGGTGAAAATATTCAATTGGATATTTCTGGAAAATATCCATGCTCATTTCAAGGTAACATTACAAGATTTATTGAGTTCAAAATTGAGAATGACCAATCTTTGCTACAATTTTTTGCCATTCCTCAGAAATTTTTGAACAAGATTGATATAAATCTTTTGGAGATGTATATAAAGATTAGACCAATAAATCAAGATAATCTATTTCGAATGAATGATCAACATGGTTATCATATGAATTTATTGGCTCAAAATTATGGATTTGCCACAATCAGTCAGCCTCATTATGCATACAGTGCAACACATGGTATCCATCAATCATTTGGTGTAGGCCTTAACGAACATGAAAATCGATCATTTGCTGAATGCTCGAGTAGTCAAAGACATATGGAGAGTAGCCACAACCAATATGAAACCAGGTAGAGTAATCTTTTCATATAAAATATACTAATTCTATTTAGTAGTATGAATAATTAATTATTTTCATTTTATGTATTTCATGAAATCGACTTTTTTTTTTCTACAGAGAAGATGAAACTACCTTTGATTTGTGTAATGATGCACATGCTCAAAGAAGTGATGAAAATTCGGAGGAGGATGAACCTTCAGAAGATGATGGAGAGAGTAAAGCCATTGAAAGTGAATCCGATGAAGATATTGGAGATTTACCTCAAAATAATTGTGGGGTAAATCTTCAAAATCAATTTGATCAGGATGTATCTGAAATGCAAAATAATGATATACCTTACTTTACAACATTGGAGAACGAGGAAGATATTTTTATCTCTACTCGTGAATCCGAAATGAAATATTGTTCTGTTTGGTCCGAGGATGCAAAAAAAGATTTAGAAAAAGATATGTGTTTTAGCAGCAAAGCTAAGTTGAAACGAGCTGTGACAATTTGGAGTTTGCGCAAAAATAAAGAATTCAAGGTTGTAATATCAACTAAGAGCATATGGACTGTGAGATGCAGGTTTTATGATTCATTGGGTTGTCCATGGTTTCTTCGAGGTCGGAAGGTTGGAGGTAGTCTTTGGAAGATAGGAAAGTATTTTAATAATCATAGATGTGAGACTGAAGGGCTTACAACAGGTCATACTAACTTAGATACCAATTTAATTGCATCTTTGTTTTTAAATCAAATACGTAAAAATCCCAAATTGTTGGTAGTGGATGTCATTTCTAAGGTTCATGAAAAATTTGGTCATCAAGTAACATATAGAAAAGCGTGGCTTGGGCGTCAACGCGCATTTACATTGGTATATGGTGATTTTCAGAAATCATTTAGTGAGCTTCCTAAGTTTTTTGCAGCTTTTCAATACTCTAATCCTGGAACAGTTGTGGAATGGAAACACGAAGAGTCAATGAGTTCGCCAGAGGTAAAAACTTTCAAATTTGTATTTTGGGCTTTCAAGCCATGCATTGATGGATTCCAAACTTGTCGTCCTGTTATTTCAGTAGATGGAACTCATATGTATGGTAAATATGAGATAAAATTGTTAATTGCTGTTGGAGTTGATGGAAATGATAACATTCTTCCTCTTGCGTTTGCTATTGTTGACAAGGAGTCGAAAGTGGCATGGAAATGGTTTTTTAGGAAACTGAGTACACATGTGATAAAGGATAGAGAAGACATATGTATTATCTCTGATAGGGCAAAAGGAATCTTGACTAGTTTATCAGAATTGTGGCAATTTCAGGAGCCTCGGGCCTTTCATCGATTTTGTTTAAGGCATCTTAAAAGTAACTTTCAATCTCAATTTCCAAACAGGGACCTCAGTAATTTGATGTGGAGGGCTGCTACTGCTCATCAAGTAAGGAAGTTTGAAGCTTTGATGTGGGAAATTCAAGAAGAAAATAGAGAAGCATATGAATACCTCATGCGAATTCCATTGAACAAATGGACTGTTAGCCATGATGATGGAAAAAGATGGGGAGTATTGACAACAAATCTTTCAGAGTCTTTCAACGGACTTCTAAAGAAAGCTCGAGGCTTGCCTGTCACTGCCATGGTTAGACTTTCATTGGAGCAAACCGTTGAACGATATACTCGTAGATGTCAAACAACTCACCAACTTGTTGAGCAAAATGAATTGTGGACAAGCAGTTTCAAAATGAAGTGGGAAAAGAACTATGAAGGTTCAAAAAGACACTTTGTTTATGATTGGAATATATCCACAGGGGTATATGAGGTTAGATCTATACAGATTGATGGTACTGGTGGTAATCCTCACTGTGTTTCATTAAGTGAAAAAAAATGTGATTGTGAAAAATGGGCAAATTTGCACTTTCCGTGTTCACATGTCATGAAGGTTACTGAAAGAATGGGAGCACTAGCTAGAAATTTTGTAAGCGAGCATTTCACAACAGAGAATTATGTTACAACATATTCTGGGTCGTTCTCACCGATTGGGCACGAGGCATATTGGCCATCGCCGAGTTTTATAATGAGAAGTAATGAATTCTATCGTCGTCCCAATCGATCAAGGACTACTAGAATTCCTAATGAGATGGATCGTGATCCTGCAGTATATGGGCGGACTTGTGGATTGTGTAGACAGACCGGGCATGATAGGCGTAGATGTCCAACTCGAAATCAAACTTAAGTGGGTAGTCTAAATATGTATTTTTACTTTCAAATAACTCTAATTATGTATTTTGCTTCATTTTAATTTGTATGGCATCATTTGTATTTTTCAAGTTGTTCAAATATTCATGACCAAGTTCATGATTCTGTATGTCTCACTTGAAAATGATCTCGAATGTTTCAAACACTTCTTTTCACTCTTGTACAATTCACACATTGATCCAATTAATCTCACAATTCTGCACAAAACAGGATATTAATTCAATCAAATGCAACCATTTTTTGCCAAATCACTTCTTATACATTCTAACAACAAGAAAATAAACCAAACGAAGAACTAAAACAAGAACATACAAAACACTCACTGGTAAAATAAACCAAATACGTTTTACCACCAAACTCTTTACTTCAAGATTCCAAAACAAAACCAAATAAAGTTCCAATCTTTACACTACCACCGAACTCTTCACTTTTTTAGATTCAATGGGCAAGATTCGGATTCATAAATCCATTTTGGTGCCTTTATACATTTGACATTAAAGTACTCTATTCACAAAGTGCCAGTAATTACCCAGACCAAGCAGTGATTATAATGCTAAGTTACTGCAACTAGAATACTAAAATTAGTCTGTTATGTCATCAACTCCAGCATCAATTTCCATTAGTGGCTGCAATTTTCAGCAGCACCACAATTTTTCACTACTTATTCTTTGCTCTTTTTTTTTTGACATGTTGGATAGCATAGTGGCCACCTGTAAAGAAAATATAAATGTTCTATTATTCAAAAGGAGAGTGAAGCCAAAAATAATAAAATGTAAGATATTACCTGTCCCACAAGGCTTAAGTTTAATTTTACGCTTCTCTCTCCTTGATGGTTCACCATCTTGATTATTCGTATCATCGCCTTCATTTGCATCCTTTGGATCATTATCGTCCACTTGATTATTCGGGTCCTCTAAATTATTAATGGCATCAGGGGTCTCAATGATCATTGGCACAGGCGATGAGGTAAAGTTTGGGACATTCTCAAAATTTTGAGGTTGATAATTACCAACGACATTCTCAAGTGATGAAAGACTTGGATGACTTGATATTTGTAGATTTTGTGGCATCACATATGGCATGATATCTGTTTGTGACAGTTGATATGTCATATTTGATGCCTGAGTGAATTCATGAGTGCAGTCTCTTGAAATGGAACCAATATTATAATCAGATGTTGCTTGATAATCTTCTGGGACTGCTTGGGCATTTTCTGTGGCCTGATCCATTTCAACATGTGCTTGTCCTCTTTCAACAGCACGTTCTCTTCTACCAGCAACACCACCTTTTCCTCGCCTACGAACTGGGGGATGTAACTGGGTAGGTTGTACCATATCTCTTCTATAATCGGCTGACACATGAACCCTATCAGCCTCATGGACATATTTCAAACAATCAGAACCTTGATCCCGCACCATTTTTCTAAACATGTATAAGGCCTCATATGATGGATTATCACCAAGTGTTTTAGCTTCATCAACCATCGAATGAATATGGCGTACCTAAGAGCAAATGAGGCATTTATAATTGAGTTTAGAATTTAATATTTAGAGACACTTATTCACCACGAGAATCAATCCAATTTTTTTCTTTAATGTATACCAAAATAATGATACCAAAACTCGAAAACTAACACCTTCTTTTACTAAAAAATCTCACCACACGACTCAAACTTGGCCTTTGACAGAAAAAGTTCACAACATGGTAACATTACAAAAAAATCCACAACTCAAATATGCAGCTCAAGATCCCTGTACCCATTTGCAAATCATACAGACCCTATGCATTTAAGTTGTTTTAAGGAGTAAAAGACCAATCCAATTGCCCACTCTCAAAGTAGACATGCTACTGTACATGTATATATGCATTAATAAAATTAATTAGTAGCTTTAGTAACTATCAAAAGTATCCTATATTAAGTAAAAGTACCATAAATATCAATTAAGTAAGAACAATTAAATGAGGTGACACATACCATAGTTTCATATGCCGTTGAATTAGGCACATAACCTTGTTGACTTTGAGGACGCGAATTAGGATTACCAATAACAAGACGAGTAATGCGCCTAAACCAAATAAGGTAGGGGTCATCATACCGAAATGGTTCATGATTGACCGGTGCATCACAACTATATTGGAGCCGTTGGTTCCAAAGTGATAACCATTGTGCATGTTCCAATTCCCAATTTGTATTTGGTCTTCCCCGACGATCATGACGAAAGTGTGTGGAATCAAATGGAAACGGAGTTGGAATAGCTTGTTGCAATCCAAATTGTCTCATAACACGATCTGGCAAATGAACCTCGACTACATTCCAACAAAAGATTGGAACTCTAACCCGCCATATGTTTCGTCCAGCGTGACAATAGGCAGGAAGACTCTCAATCAAGTCATCAGGATATGGTTCCCAAATAAACTACATGAAAAAGGAAAAAAATAAAATGAGTCTTTACATTTACAATCTTTATAAAAAAAATAAAATGATATGCATTGTACCTGTTCTTCTGTCATAGAGTCAAGGGCATCCCTATAAACTTTCAACACATGCTTGGTAGTATTCGTCCAACTAAGATGCGCAAACCATCTAGTAGCATGTGGACCCCTAGGAAAATCAACAAAAGCAGTTCTCGCATCTTTCTTGGCTACTATCTGAGGACTGAGGACAGTGACTCTCTCCCATGCCCAAATCTATTAGAAAAAAGTTTTAAGATTACATCTTTTAAAGTTTCCATCATCCAATAATGCTATGGAGACAAATCATAGTTTGCATCTTTCAAAACTAGTAAATTATAAGAAATACAAATAAATAATTTGTACAATTTTTAGGTATACCTGAAGTAGTGGTAGAAATCCGGCTATTTCATTTTGGGTAGTCTGTGAGGCTTTACAAAGAAAATGATATAAGTAAGCTAAGGTTGCACTCCCCCAACTATAAGACCCAATTTTATCGATGTCCTCGAGCATAGGCAAGTACATAAGCTTCAAATAACCACCAGATGTATCCGCCATCAACATACCCGCAATCATCCAGAACATGTAACATCTGGCCTTCTGATTGATCATATCTTGCGTTGCCGTGTTCGGCAACTCTGGTTGGCTTAGCATGTATGCATTAAATGCAGCGACCTTGAGGGAATTTGTTTTGAAGTCTTCACGAGATGGAATGAAACCTAATAATCTTTGACAAATGTTTTGCCAATCCCCTATGGTCTTTATCGTCTCATTACCAAGTACTGGATCACCATTCACAGGTAATCCATACAACACCTCTACGTCCTGTAAGGTGACTGTTGCTTCACCTGTCCTAAAGTGAAAAGTATGAGTTTCGGGACGCCATCGCTCAACTAATGCAGTGATCAAACTGCGGTCGATAGCAGGCCGATTAGCTTTGTAAACACCATACAATCCACATAATCTAATCACTTCAAGGACTCGTGGATGGATAGGATATTTTTCTACGAGCTTCCAAAAATTTCCATCTTCTCTCCTCGTATTAAGAATCATATTAGAACTTCCTTCCCATATATCCTGTGATCTATGAGTGAGTTGTCCCGTTAATACATCCAATTCAAGTGGACCGGGATCCAACTTGTATTCACTATTATCCGCCATAAAAGAAAATACCTATGAGATACATATGAAAGTAAACTTAAATGTTAGCTCAACTATTGTTATGTGATTTTTTCTTGACATTCATCGAAAAAAGAGAAGCATGAATTAGACAAAGCGAATTAGGAACTTGGATAGGCAGCATGCTATTAATATGGCTCTAATTAACAATGTATTGATACCAAGTGAAAATGATCCCAAAAAAGTGTCTTGAAAGATCTAAAAATTTATTTGGCATTACAGAGATTGTATCTTCTTCATATTAGAAAAATAGAAAACTTGGAAGTTTATATAAAATAGTATCTGGCCGGAGCAATGTATGCTCTTACAATCAAAGCCATTTTCTTTATGCAGTTGATACCTTTGCTCATCGGAGCTTCCGTTATTCGAATCAACGGTAGTTGGGATGTGAAAGTTGCTACGCAGGCAAATCAGAAAATCAGAGAGAGTTCGAGTTCACTGGCCATGAAAGAAGTGTCGAAAAATAGTCCAAAAAAATTAAAATCAAATCAAATTCTATAACAAAATAGAATCCTATGTTTTGTTTTTCATCAAAGAAGGAAAACTAATAGACAAACGTCAACTTATGTTCTCCGGATGTAAGTTTACAATACTGATAATCTTGTCCAAGAAATGTAGATAATATCCCAACTGACAATTGAAGGAAAACAAACTAAGAACCATTTCAACTGTAATGAAGGCCGAAGTAAGACCAAAATTGGGTGTTCATTCATGGGTTTTTCATC
>JAJOOH010071789.1:0-40549 GCA_029582605.1 Solanum gracilifrons
GTCTTTGGGATATGAGGGCTGATGCAAACCTTTGTTTCATTACTATCGTTTTGTTTAGTTTAAATTCTGCTTAATTTCATTCTACGTTTCTACACTTTGTCTAAGTCATGTCTGTTTAAGTTATTGACATTTGTTTGGTGATTTTTTCATCGTCTTTCTACTCATGTTTCAAACATTTAAATGATATTAAGTTATGCTTATTTCTTGTTTCTTTTTTTCCATTAATATAAATAAGTAAATATATAAATAGTTATGTATATATGTATGTTTAATAATAATAATAATAATTCAAAAAATAAAAAATAATAAAAATAAAAATAAATATAATAATATTAAAAAAGTATATTCTCTAACTACACAAAGTTCTGATTCATGCACCAACATGATACGTAGGCAACCCATGGGTTCGATCAAACCTTTTAACAAAAATAACTATAGAGGAGAAAAACGCTTAGATAAGCCGGGATGAAGCATAAGGTCTTCCATATTAGAAGTATATATATGTGGGTGCAATGTACACAATTTCTTAACAGTAATCCATTTGCTACTCCATTCAGAAAGAAAGAGAGACATATTAGCTCAAAGGTGGTTAGCTTGTGGTTAAACTGACATCTCATCCCTACAATACAAGGTTAATCGGGAAAAAGAAAATGACTCACAAAAACGAAAATGAGTCGGACAATTATGTGGTCCAGAACCAGATGATTTCACAAGAAGAAATGTCAACAGAAGAGGTGAGGATACTAAGATAACAAATGACGGAGATGTACGAAGCTTGGATAAGTAGACAAGCTCCACCGTCTTCAATCTGTGACTATCTACATACAAATCTAATCTATCCACCTGGATTCGTCCTCTATGCTATCACATCCAATGTTGCTGGAACTTCTATGGTGCGCCCTTCGAGTACACCTATGAGAAGTAATCCACTATTCATGCTAACTACACCAACTAATAGCGCTCCACAACTAACAATGGTGCCCAAATCCAACAATGATCCTCAGTTCAAATTTCTTCATGAGAATGGTTACACCCCAGAAGAGGGTTTTAAAATTCCAAGCTCTTATCCCAAGATTCATTAATATAGTTTCCATGTAAAAGTTTACAAGATGGTTAAAAATGAGAAACATGAAAATATGGCTAAGAAAATGAAGAGTTTGGAACAGAGTATAAGAGATATACAGGGACTAGGAGTCTATAAAAGCATCTCATTCAATGATTTTTGCATGTTTCCCACGTCCATTTTCTCGTTGGTTTTAAAACTCCAAAGTTTGAGAGATACGATGGTCACGGAGACCCCATAGCTCATTTGAAGAGATATTGCAATTAACTGAGGAGTGCTGAGGGTAAAGAAGAATGGCCCATGGCCTATTTTGGGGAAAGTCTACTGGGAATTGCATCTGAAGGTTCAAAGATCAGGATATAGGTAACTGGAATACATGGTATGATTTGGCTCGATGTTTTGTGCAACAACTCCAATATAATATTGGCATTGTGCCTGACCGCTCCTCATTTCCCAATATGAGTAAAAACACCACGATATTTTTTTGTGAATATGTCGTTAGATGGATGGAGCAAGATGCTAGGGTTAAACCACCAATGAATGAGGGGAATATGATTGGCGTTTTTCTCATAGCGCAGGAACCTGATTACTTTCATTATTTGCTTTCTGCCGTCGGAAAGACATTCGCCAAAGTTATCAAGGTTGGGGAAATGGTGGAAGATGACATCAAGTCTGGAAAGATTGTAAGCCAAGCTTCCTTAAAAGCCACAACACAAGCGCTTCAAAATTATTTTGGAAATATTGAGGGAAGAAAATAAGGGAAGATGCAGCTATCATTGTATCAGCACCTCTAACCTATGTCCAAGATATTCACCCATAACACTACTTTCCTTCCCAAAGGCCACAATATCCTAGAAAAGAATACAAGAAAGGAAATGGATCAAAGGATAAGTTGACCCCTATTGGAGAATCAGATGCTAGCTTGTTTCAAAAATTAAGGACGTTGAATGTTTCGAGTCTTATTGAAAGAAATATTTCGAATCCTTCCCCAAAAAATCTAGATTATTCTAGATTATTCTCAACACTGCGTATATTGTTCTTATTCCCCATGGCACAACATAGAGAGTTGCTGGTACTTGAAAAAGGCAATTCAAAATTTGATCGATACTCATCGAATAATAGTTGAAAGCCCAAATGGACCAAACATCAATCAAAATCCACTGCCCATGCATACTAAAACAAACATGTTAGAAATGATGAATGGTCGTGAAGAAGTTGCAGTCCCATACAAGCCAATCCTTAAGGTTGGAACTGGCGTAGAAAATTCAGTGAATGTTGTTGACTTGACAGAAACGGTGCCTTCAGGGGTGTAAAGGATGTCGGAAAAGTTTAGCCCATCAAACACACCCATCCTAACTGTCAAAGGACCACTTGGAGATGTTTCAGAAAGTCAGAGAGAGGCAAGATTGGTTGTTCCAAGAGGACCAAACAAACCTATCTTGATAGTGCAAGGAGCCTATATTCCACTTGTGAGCATTAGGCCAGTGTCCCAACTTCCAATGAATAACCCCAAGGCTATCCCTTGGAATTATGAGCCCATCGTTGTGACATACAAGGGGAAAAAAGTCAGTGAAGAAGTAGATGAAGTTGGAGGAATGACCCATTCGGGAAGATGCTTTGCCCAGACTGAAATAAGGAAATCTAAAAATGACCAAATGCAAGTTAATAGTTCAATCATAGAAGAAGAAGTAGAGGATTTCTTATGAAAAATTAAATTCTCAAACTATTCCATCGTGGAACAACTAAGGATAACTCCAGCCCAAATCTATTTATTGTCTTTGTTGATACATTCAGATGAACATCGCAAAGCTATAATGAAGATTTTGAACGAAGCACATGTTCATAATGAAGTTATAGTGAGTCTGTTAGAGAAGATCACTGGGAGAATCTTTGATGTAAACCAAATCACCTTTTCAGATGATGAACTACCGGTGGAAGGAATGGGACATAACCAAGGCCTCCATATTAGTGTAAAGTGTGTGCTTTCATATGTCACTTGAGTTCTAATTGACGGAGGATCTAGGGAAAATATTTGTCCCTTATTAACTATACAAAAATTGAATGTTAGTGTTGAAAGGGTACAACCCAACAATGTATGTGTTGGAGCTTTTGATGTGTCAAAAACAGATGCTATTGGTGAGATAGAGCTCGTACTAAAAATAGGGCCTGTCGATTTCACCGTGAATTTTTGAATGTTGAATATCAATGCATCCTACAATCTATTGTTGGGGAGACCATGGGTGCATAGGGCTGGGGCGGTCCCTTTTATGTTGCATCAAATAATTATGTTTGAAAACGACCGACAAGAAGTAATTGTTCATGGTAGGGGGACCTTTCAGTGTACAAAGACTCTTCCCTTGCTTTTGTCAAGGTGAATAATGAGAATGAGGCACTGGTTTATCAAGCTTTCGAGGTAGTGGTTGTGGAGAATATCATTGAGGTGAATCTCATTTCAAAACCACAATTGCCAATGGCGTCCGTGACGATGGTGAATGAAATGTTGAAGCATGGGTTTGAATCGGGTAAAGGCTTGGGGATCTTCTTACAAGGGAGAGCTTATCTAGTGAGTCCACGAAAGAGCCTTCGTACCTTTGGCTTAGGATACAAGCCCACAGTCGAGGACAATATGAAGGCCAAGAAGCAGAAGAGAGATGTATGGCCACTTACCAAGCCTATACCACCAATATAAAAATCATTCATCAAAGCCAGCACAGAAGAATCTTCCGAGTTACAACTCCCAGAGCCAGTACATGAGGTTAATGAAAACTGATCGACTATCTTCAAGATTTATATGTCCAGGCTCGTATGGTTGAAATCGGAGAAGGAACTATTGACAGAGATGTGCAATTCATTGGTCCTGATGTCCAGCTAAACAATTTGGAGGCCACTCATCTACATATGAAGAACAAGCCCCGATAGTTTGTCTTGTTTTTCTTTCTTTTATCCGATTTATTCAAGGATTGTAATTCGTATTTTGTCTTGTTATTTTATTTCGAACTCTCTATATTCCTTTTTCAATAGGATGTAATTGTGTTTTTATTTCTGTCTAATGTAGTTGTTTGTTTTCTTCTATACAGTTCTTTCTATGGCGATTCTAGTGATATGACAAGTATGTAGAATTTTTTGCCATATCTTAAAATCCAATCTTATCTTAGACCTTATCCTGAAATAATAAGTCAAGAAATCGAATATGATGAAGACGAAGTATTTGAAGAAGTTAGCAGGGATTTGAAACATTTTGAGAATAAATCAAACCCAAACTTGAGTGAAACTGAGACAATAAATTTAGGACATCTTGAAAATATTAAAGAGACAAAGATAAGCGTACACGCTCGACATCAAAAAGAGGATATAATCCAGGCTCTGTTCGATTACAAGGATGTTTTTGCGTCATCTTATGATGGCATGCCGAGATTAAGAACTGACATGGTGGTTCACAAGTTGCCGATTGATCCTAAATTTCCTCCAGTAAAGCAAAAGTTGGGAAAGCCTAAAGTTGACATGAGTGTAATAATTAAAGAGGAAATCACAAAACTACTGGAAGCCAAAGTCATTCCAGTCGCTTAATATCCTTCTTGGTTAGCCAATATTGTACCGTCCCTAAGAAAGACGAAAAAGTTCAAATGTGTGTTGATTATCGTGATTTGAACAAAGCAAGTCCAAAAGATTAGTTTCCTTTGCCCAAAATCCCTATTTTGCTGGATAATTGTGCTAAACATGAGTTTGCATCTTTTGTAGATTGCTATGCGGGTTACCATCAGATTATTATGGATGATGAAGATGTAGAGGAAATGTCTTTTAACACACCATGGGTACATATTCTTATCAAGTCATGTCGTTTGGGTTGAAAAATGCGAGGGCAACTTATATGAGGGTAATGACAACCATTTTTCAATATATGATGCATAAAGAAATCGAAGTTTATGTGGATGATGTGATCATTTAATAAAAAAACAGTCAAATCTTGTGCAAGACTTAAGAAGATTCTTCGAAAGGCTCCGCAGGTATAATCTCAAGCTTAATCCTACTAAATGTATATTTGGAGTACCATCAGGAAAGATTTTGGGGTTTATATTCAGTCAACAAGGTATCAAGTTAGATCCTTCAAAAATAAAAGCCAATTAGGAATTGCCACCTCCAAAGAACCAAACTGAGGTTAGGGAGCCGTTTGGGAAGGTTGAACTACATCATTAGATTCATTTCTCAACTCACAACAACTTGTGAGCCCATTTTTAAGTTGTTAAAAAAGAATGCTACGATCGAATGAACTGAGGAATGTCAAGAAGCTTTCGAAAGAAATAAGAGTTACTTATTGAATCCCCCTGTGTTGGTTCCTCCCGAGCCGGGCAAACCATTGATAGTATATATGTCAGTACTGGATAATTCTTTTGGTTGTGTATTGGGTCAGCATGGTTTCACTGTGAAGAATAAGCAGGCCATTTATTATCTCATCAAGAATTATACCATTTATGAATCTAAGTACACCCTTCTTGAAAGAACGTGTTGTGCCCTAACTTAGGTAGCACAAATGTTGAAGCATTATCTTTCATCCTATAATACTTATCTCATTTCTCATATTGATCCGTTAAAATACATTTTTCAAAAGCCCATACCCACGGGCAGGCTTGCGAAATGGCAAATATTTCTCACAGAGTTTAACATTATCTATCTTACGCAAACCGCGATGAAAACTCAAGCATAGGCATATCATTTGGTAGAGAACCCTATCGATGAAGAATATGAATCAATTAAGACCTACTTTCACGAAGAAGAGATACAATGTGCTGATGAAGTTATTCTCAATGACAATCAGGGATGGAAGTTGTTCTTTGACGGGGTCTCTAACAAGTAAGGTGTTTGGATAAGAGCAGTCTTATGTCTGAATCAGAGGAATATTACCCTATAACAGCCTAACATAAATTTTATTGTATCAATAATTGTTAGAGTATGAGGCTTGCATCCTGGGTTTGAGGTTAACTACTGACATGGACGTCCAAGAGTTGTTAATGCTAGGAGACTTAGAGTTACTAGTCCACCAAATTCAAAGAGAATGGGAAAATTGTGACCAAAAGCTCATACCCTATCAATATTGTTTGCAAGGTCTTTGTCAACGGTTTGTGTGAATAAATTTTAGATACATTTCTAGAGTTCATAATGAAATAGCTTATGAATTGGCAGCATTATATTCGATGTTCCAACATCCTGACAAAGCTCATATCAACCCTTTTTACATACAGATTCGTGATCAACATGCTTATTGCAACATGGTTGAGGAAGAATTTGATGGTAAACCTTGGTTCCATGATATTAAAGCATATCTTCAATCTGGAGAGTGTCCTATTGATGCCACTAGTAATCAGAAAAGGACTATTCGGATACTAGCTAGCGGTTTTTTCTCAAGGGGAGGAATCTTGTAAAAATAGACTCTTTATTTGGGTCTTCAATGATGTGTAAATCATAAAAAGGCTTAAACAATCATAATTGAAGTACACTCAAGAGTTTGTGGACCTCACATGAATAGATATGTTCTAGCAAACAAGATACTTCGAGCAGGCTATTATTGGCTCACTCTGGAGCGGAATTTTATAGGATTGATTCGTAAATGTCATGAATTTCAAATACACAGTTATTTGATACATTCTTCTCCCTCAGAGTTGCATGCAGTGTCTGCCCATGGCCTTTTGTGGTGTGGTGAATGGATGTAATTAGACCAGTAGAACCAAAAGCATTGAATGGTCATGTGTTCATCCAGGTGACCATTGATTATTTTACAAAGTGGGGGGAAGCATTACCTTTGAAGTTAGTGACAAAAAGGTCGTGGTGGATTTCATTCATTTCAACATCATATGTCGATTCGGTATTCCAAAGGCAATTGTTACTGATAATCCTGCAAATCACAATAGTCGTTTAATGCAAGAGGTATGCCATCAATTTAAGATTGAACATCGAAATTTGACTCCGTATCGCCCAAAGGAAAATGGGGCTGTAGAAGCTCCTAACAAAAATATAAAAAAGAAATTTTGTAAAATGGTGCAAGGTTCTCGACAATGGCATGAAAACTTGTCTTTTACTTTATTGGGTTATCGCACTACAGATTGTACATCAGTGGGTTCCACTTCCTATTCGTTGGTATATAGGACTAAGGCAGTTATACCTGCAGAAATTAAGATTACATCCCTACGAATTGTCGTGGATGCTGAAATCGATAATGATGAGTGGATCAGAACACGGTTGGAGCAATTAAGTTTGATTGATGAGAAGCGATTAACATCAGTATGCCATGGACAATTGTACCAAAAAAGAATGGCACGAGCATACAATAAAAAGTTGCAGCCCAGACATTTCAAAGAGGGTCAATTAGTATTGAGAAGCATTTTGCCACACTAGGCCGAAGTTAAACGTAAATTTTCTCCAAAGTGGAAAGGACCATTCAGTGTAAAGAATGTATTATCCAATGGTGCTCTTTACATAGCAGATATAGAAGGCAAATTGACAGAAATGGCTGTCAATGTTGATGCCGTGAAAGGATATTATATATGATTTGATTTTTTTTAGTATTAGAAACCCTCATTATTGGACTTGACAGTTCAAAGGTTGATGTAATGGAAATTTTTAGTTTTGTGTCTATGTATTAAGTCATATGTTGCCACCCTTGTTGAGATTTAATTTACTTCCTTAGCTCTTCCAAAAAAAAAAAAAAAAAAAAATCAATCAACCTGAACTACGTTAAATCGAATCTTATTTTGGCAGGATACGTAGGCCACTTGGTGATGGGGTTCGGTCAAATCTAATAAAAAATCCAAAATTCCATATTCATAAAAAACTGGGGCAAAAGTTGTTTCCTCATTTATTTTTTATTTTATTTTCTTTATATCCAAGCTAAAGTCAACCCTATCATTTAAAGTCGGATTTGAGCTTTAGTGTTGTCATTTCCTTCTTACCTGGTCGAAAATCGTGTTACAATCAAAGAAAGACCTTTGGATCAACCTTTGAAATTTCAAGACTAAGTATGCTAAGGGTACAAACGATGACACAATACTCTTTTTCATGAAAAAAAAATGACAGAGTCATACTGGTGAAAACCCTAACTGGGCATCATAAGGCGAATGTGAGTTGAGAAATAAAAATGAGAAAGTCTTATTAGTAAAAACCGTAACTGGGCACCATAAGGGGAAAGTGAGTTGTGAGAAAAAAAAAAAAACTTAAAACCAAAATGAGAGTCTTATTGGTGAAAACCCTAACTGGGCATCATAAGGCAAATGTGAGTTGAGAGAAATAAAAATGAGAGTTTTATTGGTGAAAACCCTAACGGGCACCATTAGGAGAATGTGAGTTGAAGGAATCGCAATGAAAGAGTCTTAGTGGGAAAAACCGTTGTGGACATCATCAGGGTTTGAAATTGATTATGACTTCTTTAAATGTTGGGACTCCACATCAAAATTAGATGATCAATAATGATTGATGAATAGATTGGATGGATAGATCAGGTAATTAATTCAAATTTCATGTCATGATCAGTAGAGTCGTCTACCACACTTAGATAAGTTTTTCTTCCTTCCTCTCTTTAATAGAGATTCTTCATCGATTCATTTTCTTATATTCTTGTATAGTATATATAATAAAGGATTTCAAGACATGCTACCAACTCTTTGAATTGTACGAGAAAAAACATTAGGCCAAATAGTTATCGGCTATCGAAAAGTTTTGGATTCAGAAGAAGTCCATGATTTAATGAAGGCTAAACAATGAGTATCGTGAAATGAAAGAAGATATGGGATTTAAGTTCCTCAAAGTAAGCAGATTTGCCTAAAATACGGTCAATCAATAAAGAGCACTAGCCGTTTGGAAATAAGTAAAGTAAAATGTGAGAAGTGATATCAATCCTCATCAAAAGGCTAAACCACAAACCAACCACCACATTTTTAAACTCACAAATTTTCTTTGTTGAAACAGGGGCACAAGTTATTTCAAGATCAAAGATCCAAAAACCTATATGTTCAATTTAGTCTACAAAGAGCTAAATGACAACATTGCACAAAAGTTTATAGTCCATACTGGTGTAAGTGTTTTGTTTGTATTATTAGTCTATTAAATAGAGTACTAGCTGAACCCTCTTGAATAATGGGACGTAGTGTAGTAATGACCCTTCTGAATAATGGGACGTATTGTAGAAAAGACCCTCCTGAATAATGGGACGTAGTATAGCAAGTAACCTCCTGAATAATGGGACGTAGTATATCAAGGACCCTCATGAATAATTGGACGTAGTGTAACAAGGACCCTCCCGAATAATAGGACGTAGAATAGCAGGGACCCTCCTAAATAATGGGGTGTACTATAGCAAGGATCCTCCTGAATAATGGGACACAGTATAGCAAGGACCATCCTGAATAATAGGAAATAGTATTGCAAGGACCCTCTTGAAAAATGGGACGTAATATAGCAAGGACCCTTCTGAATAATGAGACATATTATAGCAAGGACCCTCCTATAAAATGAGAGGTAGTATATCAAGGACCGTCTTGAATAATGAGACATTGTCTAGCAAGGACCCTCCCGAATAATGGGACGTATTGTAGCAAGGACCCTCATAAATAATTGTACATCGTATATCAAGGACCTTCCTGAATAATGGGACTTAATGTAGCAAGGACCCTCCTGAATAATGGGACGTCCTCCATGTAAATGGCGATAGCCTCTGATTTAGATATAATTCCTTTCCTTATATGAATGTTTTAATGTAATTTGTTTAAAAGGACTTATATCATCCCCTTGAGTGTAGTATAGCAAGGACCCTCCCGAATAATGGGATGTAGTATAGCAAGGACTCTCATGTATAATGGGACATAGTATAGCGAGGACTCTCCTGAATAATGGGACGTAGCTTAGCAAGGCCCCTCCCAAATAATGGGACATAGTATAGCAAGGACCCTATTGAATAATGGGATGTAGTATAGCAAGGACTCTCCTGAATAATGGGACGTAGTATAGCATGGACCCTCCTGAATAATGGGACATAGTATAGGAAGGACCCTCTTGAGTAATGGGACGTAGTATAGAACGAACCCTCATGAATAATGGGATGTAGTATGGCAAGGACTCTCCTGAATAACGAGTCACTAGCAGGACCCTCTTGGATAATGGATTAGTAGGACCCTCCTAGAAAATGGGACTAACAGGACCTTCGTACATAATGAGATTTTGTTACTTTCTCCTAGGCTAAACACTTCCTAGTTCGAGACTGTTAATTTTTATTTTTCTCCTAGGCTAAGGACTTCCTAGTCCTGGTTTATTTATTTATATTTTTTTTAAATCATATTTGCTAATAACTCACAATTTTTTTTCCAAAGAAAACTTGGGTAAAACATTTGTTTATTTCTTTTCTTTATGATGGTTTCTCAGGATTCTTCAAGCAAAACATAGTTTTGAATTTCAAGAACAAAGTTTCAACTCTTTTCAGAATGATCAATCCCCATGCTAGTCAGAATAAGCTTCTTCAATGCATGTAGCAGCCTGACTTCTTGACATCAATTTATATTCAACATCAAGAAAACATGTAGTCATTCAAGAACATTTTCAAATTATCATTTTGAAGAGTGTCAAAAGCTCACTTTAAGTGGCAAGTTAAGCCTTAATTCAATTCAAGATCAAGATATTTATTCAAAAAATCAAGGTGATATACACAAGTGAAGACTCAAGAAAAGCAGCATAGATAGGAGCTTGTACTTTTATATTTCTTTTAATTATTAGTTTGTTTTTTTAGGTAAGGATAAGAGCCGCGGCCTGGAGCCTCGATGGAACCTCACTTAACCTCCAACTCATCACCTCATCTCCTTTAATTACACATGACCTGATTCCCTTATAACCCAAGATATGTAGGCTATCCAAAACAAGGACTCAGTTGCATTTTTTTTCTTTCTTTCAAATAAGAGTCTACTCAAAACTTGTCACGTTGTCTACTTCATTGTCTGAAAACTCTTCGTATTTCCAATCAAAGAGGGGCAAACTATAGACACGTAATTTTTGACCGTACCTAAAGTTTACACGATTATTTTTTTTCCCTTAAATATTTGTCTTATTTCTAAATTAAATATTTGGTTTTTGATGTTATTTTCTTATGTTTGTTTTAAAATATTTGAAAACTACAAAAAATTGAATCACATTTTATGCTAAGTGTTATTTTGCAATTGTTTAAAAGATGAGAAAATATATATATTTTCTTTTACTTTTAGTTTAATAAATAAGCTAGTATTTCTTAATTATAATTTATTATTAGCTATTCAATTTTTATTAGTTTAAAAAATAATTATATTATATTATACTATATATATTATTAAATTAAAAAAAAGCCTAACCACCCCAAAGTCCCACTCCCTCACGTTTCTCAACCATATGCCAACCCTCAAACTCCATTCTCCTTAAAGGGAGAAAAATCAGTAACCTTAAAGACCCACAGACCCACGTATCTGCAAAATAAAAGGAAGAAACCTATCCTATATATACAACCCACACACACCAACAGAGAAAAAAAACCTCACCTTTACATTATCCTTTTCTTCCCACTCACGCAACTCATAACAACACAAACAATCAGCAAAATAGACTCACGTTACAACAAAAAAAGACACGTGAAGTTAGAGAAAAACAAAGGCAAAATTTTTAGGTATATTTCCGTGATTTCAAGTTCGTGGCTCCTGATTGGTAGTCCTTTCTTCTGGTGAACTAATTTTCACAAGAGGTAACACTTACTTATATTCTATTTTTGTATAATTTTATGTCATTATTGTGCAAGAATTGAATCCCATATATTGATGGTGTTCAAATGTAGTATGTTAAAACCCCTTTATATTTATTTGATGTTTTAATACAAATTATATTGAGAGAGTTTTTCATTAACTATAGAGTAACAATGACATAATACATGATTATTTCTTGCATGCTTAAAGGTTCCATTTTCTTAATATACAATAAGTGGATAGTCATGAACATTATTTTGTTTGAGTTTAACTTTGGTAGATTGTCAGTAAGTGAAAGTCTCTATATCATCATATTATCATGTAAGTTAAAGGATACTCATGATAAATTCAACTATTAAAATTTAGAGAAAAGAAAAAAATTATCTTCAAAAAATACTTATTTTTTTTAATTTACAAATGTTGTTTAATTGAAAATTGGAAAATTAAATAAGAACATTTACTTGACACCTATAAACAATATTCTATTTGTTGATGACTAATTCAAATAACAATTGAATGAGCTATTTTTTTTGAATAACTTATGAATCCTACAAAAAAAATTGAAAAAAAAATAATATAAAAATGCATTAATCTGTTGGCAATTTCTATTCATGAATTGTATGTGTATTTTTGCTTAATTAGTACTTAAAGTTAAAATTTCATTTAATTCCTTTTTTTTTTGTTTGTTTTAATTTTTTTTTTAAAACTTCCACCACATGTAAAATAATTGCTCTTGAGTAGGTAGTTGTCTTGTGTGCACAAAAAGAAACTTATATTCTTGCAATTACTTTTTTTTTGTTAATGGTGACATCCTGTATCGTGAGAACGATATTGAACAAACTCATCGATCAATTAGAAGATATTGTGCAACCTAAATCCTATATTAAAAGGATAATTTATTATTATTAAGTAGTGTGAACTTGAGCGAGATAAGTTACAAGTTTATTCAAGAACCATTATAATTGACAAAAGAAAGACTGGGAAAAGAATAATTTCCTCAAGTTTACAAGAGATTCTGACACTAGATGAGTTTTAAGTACCTTTTAATCTTGTTTCAATTAAGAATGTGGTTACACATCTTTTTTGAGATATAAAAAAGAAACTCAATGATGTGGTGACATACCTTGTCTAATAATATAGTTTACCTTTTATTAATTTAAAATAAGACCCATAGATAAAAATTCTTAAGTGTGATGCAAAGAAGACAATTATGTCTCTAATCATGAAGAAAAAGAATGCGGTTACATATCTAGGTCATGACCAAATAAAAGCTCAACAAATAAAAAATACGAACAAACTGTAGCCTATAAAAATATATCAAAATATAATTTTAAAATAAGTATAAGTTAATAAAAGTGACTGTGCTAGAACCATGAGACTCGAGGGATGCTTAATACCTTCTCCTCGGTCAACAAAATTACTTACCCGAATTTCTAGTTCACAGACCAACTAATAAAGAGTCATTTCCTTTTCATTAAGGATTTAGAAGGAAAAGGTGACTTGGAACACCATAACTCAATTCCAAGTAGCGACTCTGAAAAAATAATAATCCATAAATCAATAGTGTCACTTTAATTGGAAAAACCCGTACTGCCGCCGTGCGAAAAAGAGGTGTGACACCTACATTTGGGGAAATCTAGGCAAGAGTAGGTGTTAGTAAAAAACAATGTACCAAGTATGATAGCTATGCATAAAACATTTAAGTCATGCTAAAAGGGGAAATTTCATGACATGCAATTGACCAAGCTAAAACACGACATAAAAGGGTTAAAAAACATAAGTCTTAGAACATGTCAATGCAAGATAACATCATTTGAAACCTTTCAACACATATAGGATAATTCTTGAAGTAACCCTAGGTCATTGTTATTGTTGTGAATTAGACTTAACCAACATAGAGATCATGTGAGGTATAACATCATCCCGAGGTGTATCCCGCACCGAAAAGGATTGTCCTACATTCCAAGGTAAGGACCATAACTTCTAGCTTAGGTGGATCCACTACTTAATGTCTATCTAGACAGGGATAAGGATATTGCTTCTAGATACCCAGACTCTACTAATGGGAGAGCTTCCATATTAATATCCTCTCGGTGTCATTTCTTACTTTTTTAATTATCCATGGAAAGGCACGTTATCTTGCCAATCCAATATAAGTCATAATCCATGGAAAGGTATCATTTAATAACCAATCCAAGCAACGTTTTATTAGGATAGCTCTTAAACTTTGATTCAATCAGATGAGAAGACCTTTCAACCTTAGAATCCTTTATTATGTGAGAAAACCTTTAACGTCAAGCTTTTGTGTGTTTATGAGATAATCATTTCAATAACATATTAACAACATCATCATTGATACTTTACCCTCAAAGGATCCTTAAAACATTTGCATAAATTTCATAAGAACATGCATAATTCTATAATTTACCTTTCAAGGTTCAGAACTCATTTTCAATCATCAACATTTAGAAAACTTGGGTTAGATATGAATTTCATCATAAATTCATGTAAATCAATCAATACATGCTTGATTTTATAAAATTCTTCCTTCATAATAAAAAACCCACATCATGTGATCATAACTTGAAAACATGGAGATTTTTTTTTTGGTAACCAACAAGATTATATTAATCACCAAAGTGTAACCATTACATATCCAATAGCAAAGTCATACCCAACTAGAACAAAGAAAAACTAAGCTAGCAATTTAAACCACAAAGCCCCAACACAACAAATATAAGCAATCTCCTTGGAAAGAGATTCCCAAGTTCTGCTATCCATCTCAAAGATTCCATGGTTCCTCTAAATCCAAATCGCATAGACATACTCACTATACACCAACTTAAAATATTGGACAGTTGGAGTTATCCATTTTGCGGCATCAAGGATTCCCAAGACATATTGGTTACAATTGTTGTAAGGAGCTTGTACAAATTGAATCCATTGCAATAACTTTCTCCAAACTTGTTGACTATAAGGACAAGTTATATACATATGATATCTGGATTCAAGACTAACTTGGAAAATAACACACTTCAGATCTATATCTAGTCCCCGTTTTTTGAGTCTATCAGTGGTGTTTAGTCTGTTTTGCAGTTGCAACCACATAGTGAAGATTGCCTTTGGCCTGGAAAAGTTTTGAAACATCAAGCACTTTCATGGGACTCTCTGTTGGGGCTGAAACAAGGGAAAGTATTGTTGCCTGATCATACTTTTGTTCTGCAAGACTGTGGGCTGAAACTGTGAATAAACTTGTCTAGTCTCCAAAATTTTCTTTACCATCCAACAAGCTTGTTGGGAAATGATCACTTCTTGGAAAGGAGTTCTTTTAATATAGTAAGAATGCACCCACTTAATCCCCAAATCATCTTGTTTATTATCTAGGTCCCAAGAATGTTTAGCAATAGCAGCTTTATTCCATGAGTGAAGATTAATCAAGTTGAGGCCACCTACTGATTTTGGAGAACAAACTCTTTCCCAAGCCACCAAACCTTTCTTGGTGATAGTATTAGTTCCCGACCAAACGTAGCTTCTACAGTGTGCACCAATGAGCTTAATCACCTTCGAAGGAATATGAACAATTGAGCCCAATAGGCTTGTATACCACATAGAACTGGTTGAATAAGCTAACTGATTGAACAAGCTGTATTCTTCCTGCATAAGATAGTTTTTTTTATGTCCATGGAGTAATTTTTGTTGTAATCTTCTCAACAAGTGTCATCCATTGCACAAAATTATGTTTCTTGGTAGAAAGTGGAATCCCTAGATATTTCAAAGGTAGGGTTCTTAATTTCAAACCAAGACAACCCAAAATCTGGCCTTGCACTATGTGAGTAGTGCCTCTAAAATAAATGAAACTTTTGTTTAAATTTGCCTCTAGTCCAGAAGCTTCAGCAAAAATAGTGAAACATTGTTCTAGCATGGTAATAGAGTGAAGCTCAGCACTATAGAATAGGAGAAGGTTGTCTGCTAAGCTCAAGTGTGTAATACCTAGTTTTGAACATCTAGGGTGATACTTGAAATTAGCAGATTGCTTAAGATTATTCAGTAGTATGAGAAGGTATTCCATGGCTATAGCAGATAAGTAAGGGGAGATTGGATCTCCTTGCCTCAATCATTTTTTAGCATCAAAGGGTTCAGAAGCCTCCCCATTAATCATTATAGTATAGTTCACTGTCTTCACACATTCATGATCCATCCTAAGAACTTTGAAGGGAAACCCAGTTCTCGCATGACTTGTTTAAGGTAGATCAATTCCACAGAGTCATACGCCTTTTGGAGATCTATTTTGATGACACATCTAGGTGAGATGTGTTTTCTTGTATAGGCTCTCACAAGTTCATGGGAAAATATTATGTTATCAGCAATTTTTCTATGATGTATAAAACCTGCCTGTGTCTCACAGATCAACATAGACATAACAGGTTGGAGTCTAGCAGCTAGTACTTTCCCAATCAACTTATATAATATTGTTCAGCAAGCTATAGGTCTGAACTCTTTCACATTAAAGGGGCTAGCATTTTTGGGAATTAGAGTAATAGATGTGCAGTTGATAGGTCTATAAAGCTTACCTGTTTGGAAAAATTCTTTGGTGGCCTGTATAATATCATCTTTCAATATGTGCAAAATCTTTTGAAAGAAGTGTGCATTGTACCCATCAATTCCAGGTGCTTTATCACCATCAATAGATTTTAAAGCATCTGAAATCTCTTGATCAATGATACCACTACATAGTTGGATCTTCTACTGATGAGAGAGAAGAGGGCCTTGTTTCATCATTGTTCTATTAACTGCAGGTATGGTTGAGGAAGAAGTACCCATTAGAGATTTGTAGAAGAGAAGAATCTCATCCTTAATCTCAATGGGATTAGTGAGATTCCTGCCTGAGACTGACTTAATTCCTCCAAGATGCTTCTTTGGGCTTCTCTCTTTGATCACGGCAGAGAAGTACTTGATATTTGCATATCCTAACTTGATCCATTATGCTCTTGATTTCTGCCTGAATGCACTTTGTTTAATAAGTGACCATTTCTCGAGATTTTGAACTACTATGTTTTCCAATCTATTCAAGTCATCTGAACAGTGGATAGTCAGTTGACGATGAATGAATGCAAGCTCTTGCCTGACCTTTGCTATCTTTAGATTAATATCTTTCAACTCTTCTCTATTTAGCTTCTTCAATAGCGGTTTTAATGCCTTGAGTTTAAGCCAAATATTTTCCATCCCATTGTGGCTTAACTCCTTGGACCAAACCTTTTGTACAATGTCAATAAAAGTAGTGTGGTCAGCCCATATATTGAAGAATCTAAAAGGACTTTTACTAGGATGAATCGTAGTGTTTAGGGTGAGTATCATTGGAGGATGGTTTGAGATGTGAGGAACATCAAATTCAAAGACCAGATGACCCCATTGCAGCATCCAATCATGATTACCGAAGGCTCTATTGAGCCTTCTGAAGATCCTGTCAGTTCTAGCTTGCTTGTTGCTCCAAGTATAGTAGTCCCCACTCCATTTGAATTTAGTCAATTGCACTTGTTTAATGCACTCGGAGAAGTCTCGAATTTCAGGAAATATGGTAGGATTACCAAATAAGCTATCATCAGGTAACAATACTGCATTTAAATCTCCACATATCATCCAAGGTCCTTTAATATTTTTGTCAATAGCAACCATATCATACCATAAGTTCCTTCTCTGTTCATTAGTATTGAATCCATAAATCACAGTAAACCAGCATTGACATGAACCATATCTTCCTTTTAATTGGCAATGTATCAGCTAGGCACTAGTAACAATAGTCGCAACTTCAAAACAACGAGGATCCCATACAATCCAAATCCTTCTATTTGGTGCATATGAATAGTTGGTTAACATGTCCCATCCAAAAGCTATATTATCACAGATGCATCTAGCTTTATTCTCCTTGACCTTTGTCTCCACAATACTAGCTAATTTAATGTGTTTATTAATGAGGTACTGTTTAAGCTCTTTCTGCTTATACCTCTTATTCACTCCTCTAATGTTCCAGAAAAGCCAAGTCATTTGGATATGGATCCCAGTCCTTTGTCTAGGGGAGAAGACCTTTCAATATTTTGCTTGGCTTCGAGGATCTCAATCCATTCTTACCAGGCACAGGTCCCAGCATTGAAAAATTTTCATTGGTAAAATCAGGGCTGACAATAAGCTTCTCCTTCGCTAGTGAGTGGGGATTCACTATTTGTTGCGTACCTTGGGTCTGTAACTCCTTTGATTGTGATAATTGTGTTATCGTGGGTCTCTCTCCAGTGGTAGCTCGTGGAATATGGCTCTTAACTTGCCATTCAAAAGAGACTTTGGCATGTTCCTTGTTCCTCCGAGGAGGGGGCCTATTTGGTTCCTGTGATGGCAAGCAGGTGTGGCCAACAACTTGAAATGTTTGGCAAAAATAAGGTCTCCAATCACAAACAACTTCTTGCAAGAACACTCGTCCACTAGGATCTGTCACTGCTATTTCTTCCGGTAGATCAATTGTTACATTAACCTCAATCAACATTCAAGCAAAGGAAATATAAGATTGTTTTGTAGTGCATTGATCAACAGAAATAGGAGAACCTATGGCACTAGCAATTTGACTATGTGAATTCACTCCCTAGAAGTTCATTGGTAATTTTGGGAATTTAACTCATAAGGAAATTGCAGAAGGAAACTCCACACAAAAATCAAATTCAGGAGTCCAAGGTTTAAGGATAAAAGGTCGATTGTTAACGGCGTCTGGCCCTGCATAAAACACATCATGCATATCCTCAATTGAGTGAAATTTTATCACATCGTACCCTTCTTCATAGAGATACAGATCAGGTGCTTCCACACTTGCCCAATGTTGTGAAATATACCTAGACATAGCATTATAACCTGGCACTGGTCCAATAAATAAGAAATTAAAGCACATCTCCACTTATTAGCTTCTTCTCCCACCTCTATTGCATCCAGTTTTACCACAAGTTTACCATCATCCAAACTTGGGGGGATATAAGTCAGTGAGATACCATTATAAGAAGTTATGTTAACTTTGAGTAGATTTACCCATGGAGATTCAACAGCTTCCCCTTTCTCGGGTTGCAAAGTGTTGTTCACCGGTACTATTCCATTACTTTTTGGTTCATCAAAATCACCTCTTTCTCCACTCGAATGTTGTATCACAGTTCCTACAGAACACGGGGGAGTGATTAATTGGAGCTTCTTTACAACATCCCCTACCTTTGACGTAGATCAGTATTCGACTGAGCTCACCACATAATTCAAAATTGGAGTGTTTGCTTGTTGCCCTCGGTTATCTGAATGAGCTGGTACTCGAGTCCTAACCGAGATTCCAAATACAAGTATCGTGTTACAACTTCTTGTTCGTCCTCTTCCCCTACCTCTGCCCCTCGTCAATTTTGACCTCACCGCATGTTAGCAAACATGAACTGAGAGTAGAGATTGGGAAAAAATATGGGGATTACATGGGTTCATAGGGAAATCATTAAAAAATCATAGTATTTCATCAATTCATGCATAAGATATCATAATTCAATCATTTAAGTAAATAATCAAGAGAAACCATGAAAATTGAAGAAAACCCTAACTTAATTGGGGGTTTCTGATGTTCGACGTAATCAACTGACACTATTTCGGTTCAAGTACCAAACGATCGTATGTAGTGATATAACCCAACCAAGGGTTGGGATTGTTTATCGCCAACTTGATCTTTACCTTCAAGGATCAACACTCTGGCATAAAAGGCGATCTCCAGGCCGATCGGTGACTCGCCAACTTGGCTCAGCGATCTACAGGCTTTCATTTCTTCGTTCTTTCATCAGCCTTGTTCCTTCTTGCCAAGTAGTGTCCATGCTTTGCCTCAAACTCTAAATACCTAAAACTTAAGGATTTACATCAGATAGAGACAAAACATGCATTTGAGGACACTAATTCTATCAAAATATAACCCTAAATGAGTCCAATTTGTGGACTCATCAGTTTCTATCTTTGAAAATAGTGGAATTTGGGAACTCCGTGAATGGAAGAAATCCATGGATAAAAAACTAGCATACCTTGAAGCCAATTTCTAATCTTCAATGGAAGATTGGGACTTTACTTGAAACCCTAGGTTGAATCCTTCTTGTTCAAGCTTTCTAGAGAGAAATATTTGAGAGTTAAAACGAATTAGTGAAGGGAATGAAGTGAATTTGAAGGGAATGAACTAATTTTGGTGTTTAAATCACTTATATAGGTGAAGGTTAAAATGACGCAGTACTGAGACAACATAATTAGTAAAATACACAACTTTCCTTAACAATAAATGGCAACCCACGATCCACGGTCCGTGGAAAGGACGATGGGCCGTCCAGCACAACTGTCGTTCATGGTGAGAAGCTGGTTTTTTGGCCAGTGAACCACTGACCAAGGTCTGACCGATGGTGCGTTGGTCAGGCTGTGGTCCTGGACCTTTGAAGAATTTCGAGTGACAACTCCATAGAGCACACTACGGTCGCAGGTCGTATCCAAGGTCCGTGGTTGGCCTGCGTGGCTGGCACCTGCAAGTTCCTGAAAATTGCCATAATTCACTTTTTCGAGTCTGGAGTGTTACAATTCTAGTACCTCTGGCCCAAGTCCAAAAATTGTAGACTCAGATGGCCGCACTGTTGCAGCATATGCGACCATGGATTCATAGGTCCATGGAGGAGTTGGAGGAGTGCATAGAGAGGATGATGGATGCGAAGATTCAGACGCTCCACAAAAGATTGGATGCATTTGGGCTGAGGGTTTTAGAGAGGCCTGGGCCCACTACGTATATCACTACTTTCCAGACGGAGTTGTGACTTCATGTATCAGGACACTACTTCCAATTCAAGTGTCAATGATCGTGTGTAGTAATATAACCCAACTGAATGGGTTGGGGTCGAGTCCCAAGGGAGCGGTTAGTAATCAAGAATTATATAGAAAAGTAAAATTTAGTTCTAATCATTCATAGCTATAAACATTAATGAAAACAAACATATTAAATCAAAAAGTGACACAAATGTCAATTATCAATGTGGGGTTTGTATTCAACTAATAAACCAAAAATAGAAAAAATATAAAGATGCGAGACAGGGAGACGGGATTCTTGGGATGTGATAGGAATATGGAATAAAATAAACAACCGAGTAAATGCTATTTATAGTAAATTGCTGAACATTTGTAACTAAGCTAGACTTAGTAGGGGTAAATTTTCTCCCGAACAACTTACCTCGAATAAACTCGATTTCTCTCCAACACCGAGTTGCAGCAATTAAACACAACCTTCTTCTTAGCCCATTCACTCTCTCGAGCTGAATGTGTGGGTGAAGGTCCAAGATTCACTCTCTCGAGCTGAACTTACGACGACCCAATAACCACTAGCTATCAATTTAGTAGGTTTGGTTTTAAAACCTCTCTCTCGAGCAAACCAATAACACTACGATGAAATCATATTTGCAACTACAATCCAATTAAGTCCAAACACAACTACTAAACTACATCACATTTAAACAGAAAATAGACTAACAATGATCAATACCCAACAGCAAATTTAACCCATATTCACATAATCACATCCCAAGTATTTGGATTTTAGCTAGACAAGAAAAAGAGATAGAAATCGATACCTTAAAGTGTTTTCATCAAATTGGTACGATAAATAATGTCTTTAAACACGTCTAAGATGAAGATTCTTTGATGCCCACTTCAAATTTCTTGGAGATGAAAACCTTCAAAGCTCAAGAACAATGTCTCCCAAAAAGTCTAAGAACTCTAACTGAAATATTCTAAAAATTAGTAATAATTCGCTACAACTTGATACTAAGCTACATATCTAAATGGGTATTATAGTTTTCAAAAAATAGTGTTGCGAAGGACCACTCGGCGAAGTTAGTCGGGATAGCCGATGCCGTCGGCGATCCGCCCTTTTATTTGGTTCATCGCCTTTCAGGTTTTGCCTTCAACATCTTCCCATTTTGAATCATTGGGCGATATGGTGTTGCTTCGCGAAACTGTTCGGTGACGCGCCGACTACTCCTGTTCATCGCCAAGTTGACCATTTCCTTCAGGGCTAAGCACGCTGGAACTTTGGGCAAGGTTAAGGCCATTCGGCGACTCGCCTAATGCATTACGCGATACTCAAGACTTCATTTCTTCGTTCTTTTAGCCGCCTTGTTTCTTTTTTGCTTGATAGCGTCCATGATTTGTCTCTCAACTCAAATACTTGAAACTTAAGGATTTAGATTAGTTATTGTGACAGAATATGCATTTGAGGACATCAAATCGATCAAAATAAAGCCCTAAATAAGCCCAAATTATAGACTCATCAACACCTCCAACTTAAACTTTTGCTTGTCCTCAAGTAAAACTCAAGTTCACTAGTTCAAAAAGGATCTCTCAAACAGTTCTACATAAAACTCAATCATGAATGTACACACAAGACTCAACTTACTAATGCAAGGATCAATTGTTTACTCAAAGACTCAACTTGTGAGACGCCATTATCAAAGATTCTCAAATTCACAATACCTACTTCAAACGCAAGTTCAAGCTCAACAAAAGTGTTCAAATGCCCTCACACAAAGAATGATTCCATTTTCAGACACAATGATTTAATCATTGAAAGTTCTGGAATCAAGATCAACACTCACACTCACAAAGATAAACACAATGCATGATTTCACCCATAGATTTGCCCTTATTTTCCAATGAACTTTTGCTTTAGCTCATTCAAGATCAAAAAGGTCTCTTCAAGGCTTGTAATGGGGTTGAGCGTAGTGGTATGGTCATTTAGGCTTATAGGCTGAAAATCCTCATGAAATGTGATTTGAACAACACATTCTTTCCTTCTCTTTATGAATTGCATTCAAGCTCAAAAGTCACCTCTTATTCATCTTCCATGAGTCATTGGGAACCCCATTTTCTTTGTATTTCCACAACTTTATTTCACAACGTTTTCTTTTTCAATCTTTTGCTTTTTTTTTATATAAAGGGGTTCCATTTTTCACAAAACATGGACTTCTTTGCAATTTCTTGATTTGCCTTATCCTTTCACCACACCCCCAACTTAGGCTTTTGGCATAAGTTGGCTATTCCAACAAACCACAAATCATGAGGATTATCGGTAATGGGTCAATATAAGGTAGCAATGCTATCAAGTTTCTTCCAAGAAAAGGTTTAGGCTCAAAGGGTGCTCAAAAGAGGTTCGCACACTCACAAGGTAAGTCACAAAAGAGGTATACTTTCAAATTGGTTCACACTCTTTAAAGTTGCCTAAGATCGTCACAAGAAATTGCATTACATAGTCAATCGGACCAACGGAGCAAATTCTAGGTGTCATCATGCATGGTTCACGGTAAGCTTATCACACAAGGCAATGACACCAAAGTTAAATAAGACTCCATACTTTCACTAGTGTGCAATGTTCATTGCAAGAGACTCGATACGATAATTTGCTAGTCACAACGAGATGCAAAGAGTTCACATATTGTCTATGAAACTTTAATTAGCCTCGTCGTAGCCGCACATTCATTTAAGTTCAATTATGAGCACTATTCGAGTCATCAGTATTGATCAAAACCGTTACTTAAATTTGCAAGAGAACATCCACATTCAACCAATACAAGAGGTGGCAATTTTTTTCCGAAAGGGTCAAAAATCATTTACAATTAAAAGCAAGGAGCCATAAGTTCAAACCTTCCACAAAAAGCAGTGTATACACAAATTAAAGATTTCAACCCAAATATATAAATAAAACGGAGTCACAAAAGATGGGTCTTACCCCACCACACATAAAAACATTTGTCCTCAAATGCAAATAAAATTATCCACCAGTCGAAATAAAGTAAGGCAGAGATGGAGGTAAAGAAAGGGTCCTCTCTACACAATCGCTTAATCTGTTCGGGCATTAATACCCGATGCATCACTCTGAGTCTGAGCATTAGTTCTCGGGATCACCTCAAGAGGAACGATATTGTCAGATCCACTAGGGCCTGTCACGTGTGAGTCCTCCAGAAAGACAGGCACATCTGCATAGAATCCCCGGGCCCATGAAGGAATATTAGAGTCTCTGATAGTGGTCTTCCTGTTATAAGTGGACCTCTTAACCTTGACTTTCCCACCCGTTGTGGGAAGTTTCGTAGCTTTTCCTTGGGTGTAGCTGCATCCTCTTTTATCGTAATTCCCTTAGCCTTCTCTTGGACTTGTATTATTCTTTCAGCTACTTTTGATCTAGTCATGTCTGCAAAACCTCGAGGAGAAGTTAGGAAATATTCAAACGAACACACAGAGAATTAGGCATAGATTGACTTGCCAAAACCGTTGGCGGGTCGCCAAATTGCTTTGGCGAACTGGGTTAGCCCGCCAAAAGTATAGTGTAAGAAGGGTTCAGCGGTGCGGACAAAGGGCGATTGAGAAGACTTTCGATGAGTCGCCGAGTTCCTTTGGCGACCTCAGGCTTCTCACTAAAAGTTGCAGACTCCAACAATAGATTTAGCATGAAATTAAAGGCGAGATGGGGACATTAGGCGAACCGCCAAGTGGTTCGGCGAGCCCAACCCAGCTCGTTAAACGACCCAACGTGCCTATTACCAACCCAACTTCTCGAATTCAACCCCGCAGCCCCCGAAAACAAAATCAAAGCATGCCCTAGTTAATTAAGCTCAGACCCATAACACCCATCACCTTGGGATACTCAGACTTCTCTTGGTTTTGCCAAATTTGTCCATTTGAACACTTCTACACTTAATAATGGTGTCACCCACTCTATCATTGTGTAATATACGCCATTTAGCACAAATACGGGCTACTCAGACTTCACCCAACCAATCTAACCAACATGTACAACCCCACAAACTTTTACTCATTTTAAGGTTCAAATTTACAAGGACTCCACTATCAAAACAATACGGGCAAGAATATCAAATTAAAATCGGCATTCAAACATTCTAATCCTATCAGAGAGGCCCATCACACATCAGTAAGATAATATCATTGAAAATGAGTACAAATTCAATAAAATAAACTCTGGATTTGGAAAACCAACCTTTTATACTGATTAAAGTACTTTGTAATGCTAGGCGACAATGTAATCCAATGTCTGAGCACTAATCAACAACAAAAACACTTATGGAGTGCAAAAATATTGAAAATACTACCTAGGCGTGAGTTTGCGAAGTTTGAAAGCGAGGAAAAGTGAAGATTTTGAAACTTTGAAACCATTGACCTTTTAAAACCGTCCAGTTCTCACCCATTCAGCAATGTTAGTCGCGCTCGCCGACCCACTCGGTGACACCCGAGTGTTCACTAACCTCACCGAATTTACATACCTGGTCGTTCATTCTCCATTGATTTCCTGGGCTCGCCAAGTTTTACAGACTCTATTTTGAAGATGTCTCGAGTCAAAGAGAGGATTAGGTTGGGATCGCCGATCTCTTCAGCGATGCACCGACTGGACCTTATAGCTCGCCAACTTGTAATTTTTAAACATTCGCCACACTTTAACCTGCAAGATCAAGACACCATTATTTCTTAAACAAAAATAAAGCAATAAAGGGTTTTGGGTTGCCTCCCAAACAATGCGTCGTAGGTAACCCCTAGGTAACCCCATTAAAACCTCATTCTCGGGGTTAGCCATAGTATCACTAGGTAACATGTCTTTATGTTGTGCATAAAGACATGACAACACTTGGCATTTTTGGGCATCTTGTAGCTGAATAATCATGGAATGGGAGGTCGTCATCTTATTCAGCATTTCGACATTCTATTTTATCGCGTTCAACACTCTATCTTGTTCCTCGATTTTGTGTAGAATGAGTGAGAAAACCTCTCCATTTTGTTCATACTCATGCTTCTTCATCTTTTTACACTTGAGCGGGGGAAGGTACTTGATCTTCTACTTAAACCTTGCTTCCAACTTCATTACCTTCTTGGACAAATCATGCAGCTGAATCAACAATGCATCCCATTCTTGGTCCTTTACGGCTTCCTTGTTGGCTTTAACCATCCCATCAAGGCGTTGGGCTACTAATCTATTTTGTTGTCGTATAAAACATCATGCGAAAAGTTAATCAGCAGCACTTTTATTTTTAGGAGCAAGGCCTCTATTGAAGTATTCTAGCATCAATTTGTCTGGCATTCCATGATTCGGGCACTGTTGTAGTGAAGCCTTAAATCTAGGCCACATATCATGAATACTCTCCATTTCCAAATGCTGGAATGTTAGGAGGTTATCCCTAGAGGTCAATAACCTCAACAAGGGGTGATCTATTTGGTTAACGTTTTCCCCTTTTACACTCATTTTTCATGTTTCAACACACAAACAAGAAAAACAAAACTAAAACTAAAAATTAAGTTAGTATTACTATAACTAACAAGCACAAAATCCAACTTGACTAAAAATTCTCAATTAGCGGCACCATTTTAATTTTACGTATAAGGACACTACTTCCAATTCAAGTATCAACGATCATGTGTAGTAATATAACCCAACCAAATGGGTTGGGGTCAAGTCCCAAGGGAGCGGTTAGTAATCTAGAATTAAATAGAAAAGTAAACCTTAATTCTAATCAATCATAGTTATCAACATTAACGAAAAAAAACATACTAAATAAAAAAGAGACACAAATGTCAATTATCAATGGGGGGTTTGTATTCAACTATTAAACCAAAAATAGCAAAAATATAAAGATGCGAGAAGGGAGATAGGATTCTTGGGATGTGATAGGAATATTTGATAAAATAAACAACCAGATAAATTCTATTGATAGTAAATTGCTGAACATTTGTAACTAAGCTAGACTTTAGTGGGGGTAAAATTTCTCTCGAACAACTTACCCCGAATCAACTGGATTTCTCTTGAATACCGAGTTACAACAACTAAGCACAAACTTCAACTTAGCCCATTCACTATCTCGAGCTGAATGTCTGGGAGAAGGTCTACGATTCACTCTCTCGAGATGAACCCACGATGACCCAAAAACCAGAAGCTATCAGTTTAGTAGTTTTGGTTTTAAAACCTCTCTCTCGAACAAGCCAAAATCACTAAGATGAAATCGTCTTTGAAACTACAATCCCATTAAGTTCAAACACAACTACTAAATGAAATCACATTTAAACAACAAATAGACTAACAATGAGCAATACCCAACAGTAAATTTAACCCATATTCACATAATCACTCCCCAAAATTAGGGTTTTAGCTAGACATGAAAAAGAGATAGAAATCAATACCTAAATATGTTTCCATCAAATGGGTACGATAAATATTGTCTTTAAAAACGTCTAAGATGAAGATTCTTTGATGCCCACTTCCAATTTCTTGGAAATGAAAACATTCAAATATAAAAAACAATGTCTCCCAAAAACTTTAAGAACTCAAACTGAAATATTCTAAAAATCAGTAATAATTCGCTACAACTTGATACTAATCTATAGATTTAAATAGGTATTTATAGTTTTCAAAAATTTGTACTGCGAAGGACCACTCGGCGCAATTAGTCGGGATCGCCGATGCACTCGGCGATCCGCCCTTTGGTCTGGTTTATCACCTTTCAACTTTTGCCATCAATATCTTCACATTTTGAATCATTGTGCGATATTGTGTTGCTTCATGGAACTATTTGGTGATGCACCGACTGCTCCCTTTCATCGCCAACTTGATCATTTCCTTCGGGGCTCAGAACACTTCAACTTTGGTCAAGGTTAAGGCCATTCGGCGACTCGCCTTATGCATTAAGCGATCCTCAGGTCTTCATCTCTTCGTTCTTTCAGCCGCCTTATTCCTTTTTTGCTTGATTGCGTCTATGCTTTGTCTCTCAAATCAAATACCTGAAACATAAGGGTTTACATCAGTTATTGATATAAAATATGCATTTGAGGACACACTAAATGGATCAAAATAAATCCCTAAATCAGTCCAAATTGTAGACTCATCAAGTTCGCTAGGCTCTTCTATGACGTTTACGCTCTTCTAGATGATAGTGAGATTATCCCCTAGAGCGCACCTATGGTGGAGGTAAATAATTTGGTGTTGAGTGCTCTATTTGGTGACGAGATTCCTGCACCTGACCCTTCTTGTGAAGTTGGGAAGCGCACTCGCTCATCTAACCATACTTCTAATGCTGATGAGGCTCTATGGGCACGAAAGAAAGAGAGACACCAGTTGGAGGTAGCCTAGAGATAGTCTCTTTTTGATGAGGAGTTGCGATCAGTCTGACATTTGAACTCATTTAGGGTTTTGTTTTGATTGTTTTAGATTCCTATATTTCATTAGTTATTTTAAAAATTGATGTCAAGGCATTGATTTTTAGGTATGTGAGCTAAGGAGTAAGGAAAGGACACTACCAGGGAAAAAGAAGAAAAACAAGATAAAAAAGTGGAGAGAAGAAATCCTGGTGATCGCCAAGCCAACTCGGCGGTTTACCGTCGAGTGTCTCTTTAGCTCACCTAAAGTTCCAGTATGACAACCCTAGGGAAGAACCAACTTGGCGACATGAGTGTTCAATCGGCGAATCACCTAATGACTCCAGGAAGGAAACTTTGATCGCCCAAAGTTATAGAATTCTCAATGGAGGTGCAAACAATTTAACGATCCAAAGGAACAAAAGGCCATGGTAGCTGATCCCGAGTTTGACGCAGAGACGGAACAAGAGATACTTGGGGTTGCAAAAGAGGTATCTTACGAAGGCCTTACGGAGATTTAGGTGGCCATGGTAGATGCAGCTATGCAGACTTCTTCGGCAGACACACCCTTGGCTGACCTTAGCGGAGCTGGTACAGCTGATGTGACATCGGGCACTGTGTCCCCGACAGATGGAGCGACTTCTTAGATATGATCTTCTTTACCTCCCACTCTGTCCTTTTTATTGATTTTTGGATATTTTCTTGCATTTGAGGACAAATTGCTTTTTGTTTTATCGTGGGGTGAGGTATTTCTATACCTACCGCTTGTGATTATTGTTTTTATCTATATACATTGGGTTTTATGCTATAAATTATGTTTTTGCACTATTTTTGTTGATGTTTGAGCTTGTGACTCCTTATTTTGAATGTAAATGATTTTTGGACCCTTCAGAAAAATTTTGTGCCACCTCTTAATTGTGTTTGAATGTGGCTGTTCTTTTGCAAATTTGAGTATCGGTCTTGATCAATACCGATGACTTGAATAGTGCTTATAATCTAACAAAAATGAATGGGCGGCTATAATGAGGCCAAATGAAGTTGCATAGGTAATATGTGAACTTTTTTCATCTCGCTGTAATTAACCGATTATCAAATTGAGTCTCTTGTATTGATCATTGCACACTAGCGAAAGTGTAGAGTCTTTTTTGACTTTTGTGTCAATGCCTTGTGTGATGAGCTTACCGTGAACCATGTGTGATGACACCTAGAATTTGCCAAGTTGGTCCTGTTGACTAAGCAATGCAGGATCTTGAAATGATCTTAGGCAACAATTTTAAAGAATGAAACAATTTGACATTATACCTCTTTTGTGGCCTACCTTGTGACTGTGTGAACTTTATTTGAGCACCCTTTGAGCATTACCTTTTTCTTGAATGAAACTTTATGAAATTGTGACCTTTCTTTATCCCTTTACCTGTAATCCTCATGAGATGTGGCTTTGTTGGACTAGCCAACTTAGGCAAAAAGCTTAAGTTGGGGGTGTGGTGTAAAGAGAAGGTAAATCAAGAAGTGCAAAGAAATCCCCTTTGACCCATAGTTTTGAGAAGGATGAAACCCCTCCATACCAAAAAAAAGAGATAAAGAAAATGAGAAATAAAAACAAAAAAAAGGGAATGAAAAAGTCTTACATAAAGTTCTGAAAGTGCAAAAAAAAGAAATAGGGTGTCCGGTATTCCATGGAGTGAATAACGGGTTGATTTTAGAGCATGAATGATAATGATGAAGAAATGGAAAGAAAGTGTTGTTCATACAACATTTTAATGAGGATAGCAGCAACTTAGCCTAAATGACCATACCTTTACACTCAGCCCCGTTACAAACCTTGAAAAGACATTTTTGATCTTGAGTGAGCTGAAACAATTGTTGGTTGGAAAATAAGGGAAAATCTATGGATGAATTCATGCATGTGTTCATCTTTGTGATTGTGAGAGTTGTTTGTGATTCCGAAACTATAAAGTATTGAACCCTTGTATGTAAATGAGGAATCGTCTTTGTGTGAGGGCATTTGAGTACCTTTGTTGAGCTTGAACTTCCATTTGAAGCAAGTATTGTGAACTTGAGAATCTTTGATAATGGTGAGTCACAACTTGAATATTTGAGTGCACAATTTATCCTTGCATGACTAAGTTGAGTCTTTTTGTGTGCATTCATGATTGAGTCTTGTGTAGCACTGTTTGAGACACCCTTTTTGAACTGCTAAATTTGAGTTTTACTTAAGGACAAGCAAAAGTTTAAGTTGGGGGTGTTGATGAGTCTAAGATTTGGACTCATTTAGGGATTTATTTGGATAGATTTAGTGTCCTCAAATGCTTGTTTTGTGCCAATAATTGATATAAAATCCTTGATTTCCAGGTATATGGATTAAGGAACGAAGCATGGACACTAATTTGCAAAACGGAACAAAGTGAGCCAAAAGAACGAAGAAATGATAGCCTGGTGATCACCGAGTCCCTTTGGTGAGTCGCCGAATAGCCTCTTGACCGCTTAAAGTTCCAGTGTGCCAATCCCTGAAGGAGAAAATCAAGTTAGCGAGAGAAAAGAGCAGTCGGTGTGTCGCCGAGTGGTTCCACGATGCAGTGTTGGATCACCCAAAGTTACAGAACTTGAGGATGTTGAAGGCCAAAGCAAAAAGGCAACGGAACTGACTAAAGAGCTGTTCGTCGAGCTGATCGGTGAGCCCGACTTAATGCACCGTATGGTCCTTCACAGCTTTTTTTTGGCGACTCTAAAAACATTTTTGAACATGAAGTTTAGCATCAAATTTTATTCTAAACATTCATTAGAGTAATTTTGAGTTGAACTCTGAGTATTGAGACAAGTTTTCCATAGCTAAGAAGAATTGAAGTTTTTCACTTCTGAGAAATTGGAAATGGGACTTTGAGATTCTTCAAGCTGGACCCTTGTAAAGACGAAATTAATCGTACCCAGTTAATGGAAACACAATTTGGTAACGAATTTTATCTTTTTATGATGTCTAGCTAAAACCTCAATTCTTGTGGTGTGATTATGGGCTGATTTAGCTTATGGGTATTGCTAATTGTTAGTTTAAATGTTGTTTAGAAGTGATTTCAATAGTTAATTGTGGTTAAAATTAAAGGAATGTAGTTGACAATGTAGTTATACCTTCATGTTTTTGGCTTGCTCGAGAGAGCGGTTTTAAAACTAAAATTATTTATTGATGGTCTGTGGGTATTGGGTTCATCTCGAGAGAGTGAATTCTAAACCCTTTTCCACACATTCAGCTCGAGAGAGTGAATGGACTAAGGCATAGGTTGTTCTTATTTTGTATGTTTGTCGATGTTCGAGAGAAATTGACTTTATTCGGGGTAAATTTTTCTAGAGAGAGTTTACCTCCTCTATAGTTTAGCTTAATCACTAATATTCAGCTATTTTTTAACAGTTGCAATTACCTATTTGTCTATATTAGCCTATAATCGAATCACATTCCAAGAACCTGTCTCATTATTGTTATTCCTCATTATTTGCTACTGTTGTAGTTCATAATTATAACCAAAACCTCCTGTTATTTGACATTCATGTTACCCCCTAATTTGAATTATATTTTTATTCGATAATGTCTATTTCTTTGACTAGCTTGAACATATTCACACTTTACTCTTGAATTTTAAACACATACCACTTCCTGTGGGATTCGACCCCAACTCATTTAGTTGGGTTATTATACTGACTAACGATCGTTGACGCTTAGAACTGATTAAGTGTCCTCGAAAATTTAATCAGACATCCTCTTGGAATCAATTTATCTTAAGTTTTACTTGAGGACAAGCACAAGTTTAAGTTTGGACTGTTGATGAATCAAATATTTTTATCCATTTAGGGCTTTGTTTTGATAGTTTTAGTTTCCTCTAATGCCTTAGTTATGCTACAAATTGATGTGAAAGCATTGATTTTCAGGTATGTGAGCTAAGGAGCAAACAAGGACACTACCAGGAAAAAAAGGAGCAAAACAAGATGAAGAAGTAGAGAAAAGCGATCCTGGTGATCGCCAAGCCCACTTGGCAAACTACCAGGTGGCTCTTTAGCTCACCCAAAGTTCCAGTATGCCAACCCAGGGGAAGAACAAACTTGGCAACATTGTTTTGTAGCCGGTGCAACGCTGAATGACTATGCGAAGGCAACCTTCATCACCCAAACTTACAGAATTCTCAATGGAGGTGCAAACAAATTGGCGACCCAAAGGAGAAAAAGGCACATCACTGAATCATTCAGCAACCCCCACTTTCACCGCCTAAAATTACAGTGCATATTAGCTGAATACTTCAAATTGGAAGGTGATGTAGACTGGAGATTGGTGTGTTGTCGACCAGTCGGCGAAGCCTGACTTTCACCGCCGATTTTCCCCAAAATGGCAACTCTTGAATCAGTATAAATTGATCTTTTGAAGAGAGAGAAGGAATTAAGAAAAACTCTTACCCAGAACTAAAAGCATTGTTCTTTTGGAATTTTGAAGCTTTCAATTAGATTTCTAATAAATTTGGATTTGGGTTTTTGAATTTCACCATTTGGGAACATTGTAACGAGTTAGAGACTATTACCCAGCTGATTTCTAATCTAGTTGGTAATTATTTTTATCTTTTTATGATGTTTAGTTAAAACCCCAATTCTTGGGTGTGTGATTATATGATTATGGGTTGAATTAGCTTATGGGTATTGTTAATTACTCATTCAAATGCTTAATTGTAGTGGGTTTATTCATTAACTGTGTTTTAATCTATTAGTTTTCATTATAAATGCAATCCTAATTTTGAGTTCATAGCTTGCTTGAGAGAGAAGTTGTTGAACCAATGCTTTTGCTTAATAGTTTGTAGGTATTGGTTTTATATGGGTTTAGCTCGAGAGAGTTACTCCTACACTAAATCCTACCAATCTATATTGAGAGAGTGGATGTATTAAGGTTGTGGGTTGTTTCGTTTTCCTAAGCTTGTTGATGTTCGAAAGAAATCACTTGAAACGTGATAGTTGTTTGAAAGAAAACTATTTCACTTATAGACTTACCTACCCACTTATATTTCGCTATTTATTAGTAGGTTTCAGTTACCCAAATAGTGATATTTGACTATAATCCATCACATCCTGAGAATTCCTCTTTATATTGCTATTTCCTTAGTATTTGACGTTGTTGTAGTTGATAAGTGACAATTCAAACCCCCCATAGGGCATTCGTTGTCTTCCCCCTTAGACTTGTTTAGATGTCTTTCTCGATAATTTCTATTCCTATAACCGCTTAGACCATGTTTGCACTTCATAATTGAATTTGAACACCTAACATTCCTTATGGGTTCGGCCCAAACTCTTAGATGGGTTTTATACTAGTTAATGGTCGTTTACACCTAAAATTGGATGAGGTGTACTTGAGATGTTAATCAGGCTATAGACGGCCCGTCAGATAGGTGTTTGTCCATTCGGATCGAGAGGCACCACTGATGGTGCTCCCCCTATTGAGGAGGGCGCTACTGAGGGCGTCACTATTGTTGATCCAACACATTCCTAAAATCCAGACCCACTAGCTTCTTGATGGGTCTTTGGCGCTTATGCACCACACGTTTGCTTCAGCTTTTAATTTACATTTTTTGTGCATTGAGGTCAATTGCACCATTTTTTTGTTGGGGTGGGGTAAATGGGTTGTGAGTGATAGGGTGAATTCTGAGTAACCCAACTCATAACCCTCCTTTGGGGTTCTTTTGCACGTGTTCTTTTTCCCCAAGGGACTACTTTACATTTTTGTTGTACCGGCATGTTTAGGAGTGTATAAGTGTAAAAGTAAACAAAAAGATTGAAAGCATAATGGCATAAGAGAATTAAAATTGATACCCCTCCGAAACTTTGAACTATGTTATATTTGTAGGCTTGATGAGATAAATGTGTTGGATCTTTATGTGACCTGATAGGAAACGATATGATAGCATGGCTTAAGCTCGAACATTAACTAGATGCTTTAATGATTCCATAATGAAATAATGTGCCAAGTGTTTGTGAGGTGATTTTGTATATTCATGCAGTGTGTGGGACTCTAGAACTTGCCTCGTTGGTCCTGCTATGATAATCTAGGATGGAAATTGGGGAATGATCATAGACCCTTGTTGATAATAAGTCTACTTAAGTCTTAAAGAATCCAACCAAAAGAAATAAATTCTCCCTTTGATCCAAATGTTTGAGCCTAATGAATACAATTTTTTTCAATACACCTAACTCACCTTCCCTAAAATTTGTTTTGTCCCTGCTCACTCCTTGGACATTGTGCACAATAATTTAGGCCAAAAGCCTATATTTAGGGTGGCTAATTAAGAAGTTACATCAATCTCGGCCCTGATCTGACCTAGGACATCGTGCACCTTAACTCTTGCAAAATTCATATATTGAGGGTGGTTATGAAGAATGAAACTGAAATAAAAGGGTATGAAATGAGTTGTTTGTAGAAGAATAAAATGATAGTACAAGGTGTGACTGAATCCAAAAGAAACAAACGAGTGATCATGATGCTGAATAACAAAAACAAAAGAGGTAAAAGAAAAAGAAAAGTGAAAAAGAAGAATAAAAAAGTTAAAGTCAAATATGTGCTGAAATTAGTTAGGGAAAAGAGTAGAAAACAAAATAATGGCAGAATTGGTTGTGAAAAGAGGTAAATAGCCAATGTAATGTCAAGGAGGGCAGAAAAGTCACTAAAATACCTAAATTTACCATACATGATCCTGAGCCCACGTTACAAGATGAGAAAGCCCTATAGTGATTCTAGTTGAAAGGTTTGAAAAGTTCATGCATTGAAAAATAAAGGCAAGCCTATAATATTGAGCACTAACTGTATTTGAATTCACTTCTGACCATGAGTTTTTATTAAATCCTTAAGCTAAAACTATCAGGTTTTGTTTAAGAAAAAGGATTTCTTTGTGGTGAAGGCACTAGTTACATTGTTTGAAAATTGGTATCTTGGTGATTGTTGAAAGAGTATGTGGTGATGTCTATTTGTCGGTGTATGTCATGTTTTTATCCACATGAGTTAGCTTATTGTGTCTAAATGAGAAGATTTACACTAAGTGAAAAAATTGATTGAGAAAGCCATGCAATTTCTTGAGTTTTTTTTGTTTGGTTCTACATGAGTGTCGTTTAGAGTAAGTGTGTCGCTTGAGGACAAACAACAATTTTAAGTTGAGGGTGTTGATATTCCGTAATTTTATGATATTTTGATGTATTTCACATGAGTTTGTGTGAGTCTTGGGAATTTTATTATTAGATAAGATGGTGCTTTCATGTAAATTTTGTAGGAAATAGGTTTGGAGCGGTTGAGGGAGAAAAGAGCTAAAATGGCAGAAGTTGTAGTTGACAGAGCCTAACCATGGACCGTCGTCTAGTTGATGGGCCATAGGTTGGGAGGTGTAGGTGTGAGTTCAATGAAGTCTTACTAAGAATGGAACTACGGAGGCTAACGACGCCCCGTAGATAGAGTGACAAACCCTCGATTGTTGGCCATCGTTTTAATCAAATAGTTGAGTTTCAGTACTTGAACCACAGAGGAACAAGATGGACCATAAAAAAATCCACGGAATGTAGGTGGCAATCGTCGTTTGAAGATCCTAGATTTTTGTCCAATGGACAACCCACAGAGGTGACGCGTGGATCGTATGTTGATCCACGATACGTCATTCGTGTCGTCACTTGAAATTGCGTCTGAACCAATATTTCCTTATTTCCTTTTCTTACTTTGTTTAGGACTTAGCTATTATAAATATACGTTGTATTTTTCGTTATTGGGGAGTTAGACCCTATTCGAGATTATTGGTTTTGGCTTTCAGAATTATTTTACAAAACACTTTAGCAATTTAATTCTTGAAGCTCGTTGATGCAATATGCTTTTGGTTTTCAATTCAAGATTTCGGTATTCATCTATTCTAATTGTAAGTTCATGATTTATTTTATTAACCCTAATATGAATTGTGAATTCTCAAGCATGAGTAGCTAAATCCACAACTAGGGTTGTGGGAACCATGGAGAATTAACAATGTATGAAGAATGAATACGTAATTCGAGAATAATGTGAGCATGTATTGTTAATCCTTTCGTTTAGAATTATTTCTAGCGGTGCGCAACGTTTCAACTCGCCTCATTCCTACTTGCTGGACCTAGGAGGTAATGAATGAGAAAGGGATTGAACAACGGAGATTTAGTAAAGTATAGGTTATATCTAATAGCTTGACCTTTATCCTTATTATGCAATGGCTAATCTGGGGATAAAGATAAGGGTTAGAATAGCATACACCCGTAGAAGGACCAAGTTGCGTGATGAAATTGCCTATTTAAAGGACCAATCACCTAGGGATACCTAACTTATCAATCTTGCATGTTAACACTAGGACCGAGTTACTATTATTTGGAATACTGCGTTAAGTGCTTGTCGCGATACATTATGCCCCAGTTTTCATCTTATATTGATATCTCAGACTGAAAATCCTGTTTACTTGTTACTTAGTGATACGAATCAGCAAAAATATATTTTATTTACAAACTCCCTCTTTTCGTTACCTTTTCCTCAACAAACGATCGAAGAATCAATGAAATAACAATAATTATAGACTTTTTCTCCAAAAAATGTTGTCTTGTAATTTTTTCAGACTAACCCACTTTTTTTTTCCTTGGCCAACTGCACTTCTTCCCGTCTTCCAGACTGTGTTTTCCTGAGAAGAAATATTAGTTTGTTTAATTAATAGTTTAAAAAACACAAAACTTAACAAATTTGTTAGAGAGGTAAACGGCTAAATAAATGTTATCCCTTATAGTACTATCTTATAAAATAAAATAGATTTAGTTACTCTCAAGTATTGCAAGCATTGTAAGAAGCTAGGACACTCAATGATAAATTGTAGCATTTTGGAGAAAATAAAAGTTAATGAGGAGAAGGAGGCAGATGCAAAAGGATTTAAACTGAGGCCTGGGCAAAGTTTGTTAAAAATTAAGAAACAGAGTACCAGTCACTTAACTAATCAGTCAATTATCATTAGAAACTTATCAAAGCAATCCATTGGCAGTTTAAAATTTTTATTGTTAGTGAGAGTTGAGTGAATAATAAATTGATAGGAGGTTCATGGCCAAGGGAAATATGTTCGAGTAACGGTGATTTTGGAATGTACTATTTGTGTCCAGCTGCTCCTTGAAGGAAAATTTCTAAGGCATCCATGTGACATATTTTTGAACCAATTTTTTTTTATCACAGAAGCACAGTCCACTCAGGGAAACACTCATCAAGGACAGAAAAAAAAATCTACAATCGTATCCAAGAGGAAGTTAATATCAGGTGAGAAATTAATAAAACAGAAAAGCAAAGGAATAAGGATGGACAAATTTCAAAAGCTGAAGCACAAAAACAATGGAGTGTTGTTTTGTAGGCTTCAACGACTACTGGAAATCATCCCCCCTCAAGCAGCGGACACAAATCATGGGCAGATATAGTAGAAGCTTGCAACAGTTGGGATATACGGTCAGACACACTAAAAAAGGATCAGTTTGGGGTATGGATAAAAGCAGAGAATCGTTTGGCTTCCGCAGATTATCAAAGACATGAAGGAGTACATAGTACTGAGGGGCATAATCTGATGAAAAATAAAAATTCCAAGTTAATTGAGGGGAAAAGAGATGTATGAACTGGAAAAAGATTGATACACATACAAGGAGTTGACTCGACTAATACACACATGGGTATAAAGAAAGATAATGCCCATATATTATGTCAAAATGAATGCAAAGAAACTGCAGGTCTTAAGGAAAATGAGGAGGATACCTTGCACAGAAAAGAATCAAACCAATTGCAGCCTATATATGGAGATAGAACCTTATGAATCAGAAGGGGGAACTTCTGTTACTAATAAGACCCAAATTTTGGATATTGATTAGGGGGAGGAGGATAAGTGCTCAAAACTACCACTTGATAATAATACATATGACGCCACAACAAAGGAAAATGAATATGCTGCCCAGATGAATACAAAGGACTTGACAGAAAATATTAACCAGGGTATCATAATCGCTAATCAAATCGAAGGTCATAAAGGAATCAATACCATACAAGCTGGAACAAAAGATCAGGTATGTATTTCTGCTTTTGAGGCTTATTCTGAGTGCTTATCTCAGTCGTTAGCATTTGAACATTGTAATGAAAATAATAAGTTTAAGAAACTAAGGAATGACAATCAGAATGAAGGGAAAAAAAGGATAAACTGGAAACAATGCGTCTTCACTCTCCAAGTATGATTTTCTTAAGTGAAACAAAAAATAGAGAAAGCACGGTTAAGAGGGTACAAAGACAAGTAAATATGGTGCACGCTATAACTGTGGAGCCGATGGGATTATCAGGAGGTCTAGCTTTATTTTGGAATGATACTATCCAAGAAAGGCTAGATCGTGTCTTAGTCTCTCCTAATTGGAAAATTAAATTCAAGAATCTGAATGTGCAATATATTGAAACTGAGGCATAAGATCATTCTACCTTGATGTTGTCTTCTGATGCGAAACCAATTAGGAAGAAAAAACGGTTTTACTTTGATAAAAGGTGGATTGAGCGTGAAGGAGTTCAGAATATTATTTCAAAAGCTTGGTTGTATGATTGTAATGGCTTGAGCAATCTCGAGTTAGCTTTAAAATCAAACATTGTCAGGAGATCCTTCCTACGAAAAGATTGCAACATGATGGAATGTGCATATACAAGAGTGTGCTATGTTACAAGTTGTAAGGAGATTGAAAAACTTGAAGAGAAGCTTGAAGGGTTAAATGCTCAAGCTTTCAAGATTAATGTAACTGAATCTGATGAGGATCGAAAGGCTCTCAAGTAAGCTCACGAACTACTACTATCAACTACTATCAGATACATTAAATGTTGAATTTCAAGAATAGGAGAAAAAGAAGTACAAAAAATTTCGACAATCATCTTAATTGGCTAAAAATTATTTACAACAGAAGAGCAAAACAACATGGACTAGGCTTGGCAATGACAATACTAAGTACTTCTGTTCAGTTATAAATAACAAAAGTTTAAAACATGCTACCACTCAGTTGAAGGATGAATAGGAATTCGGCAAACAGATCAGGCCATTATAGCTAACATATTAGTTAATTACTACACGACTCTTCTAGGTACAGAAACCACCTATAGAGTTAAAACTTTAACTAGCCTCTTACTGAATGGTCCAGTTTTGTCCACAAGTCAGCAAATGGAATTGTTAAAACCATTTACTGAGGTAGATGTTACGACATTCGAATTTCAGATTGATTGCAATAAGAGTCCTCATCCTGATGGCTAGGGAAGTGGAATTTTGTAATGTACTTTACAAATGTATATACAAAGTACAATCACACTCATTCTTCACTTACTAATTTCCCATTATAAGAGGAGTGATAAGAGAGATACTAGTATTACTTACGAATTATTCTTTTCTATTTACTCCACGTTTCACATCAAATGGATAACTCATTATTCTATGTTGATGTTGCAATCAGTTGCTTGCATTTCACATAAGCCAGGTACCAATACTTTATCAAGCTATTGTAGTATAATTACGCAAAGATATATTCAAAACAAAGCTACAACTCACCTTTTTCTGGTCAACAACTGAAACGGGCGATAATGATTGTTGGCGATCTTCAATAGATTTATTAGAAACCTATCACAAAAGAGACAAAATATTATATTTTAAAAAACCAAATAACAATACTTTCTAAAATGAATATTTTGTGAACACATTTATTTACCTGCTCATTACTAAATGATTTTCTATTTGAGCCAAGAGTAATACCCAAAGAATCTACATATGCTAGTATCCCTGCTTTTACTTTATCATCTATTTTTTCTTCCATATTCATATTTGCTTCAGATAATTTTTTCTTCATCATTTCCATATCCTCCTCTGCTTTCGATAACTTCTTATCCATCACTTCAATTTCTTCTTTCGCTTCAAACAACTTTTCCTCCATCTCAATTTTCAGAGTAGAGGTTACTTTTTGAACTTCTATCTCAACTCTTTTATCAAAATCTCTTTGCTCATTTTGGGATCGCTTATATAATGGGCCATAAACAAAACTTGGAGCTGCTCCTTTTCCTAGAGTTCGGACATTTCCATGAGTGTCTGGCCCCATTACTTGTGAGTACACATCATTTGGAGCACTTCCAGGTACATTTAACTCAGGATATACCTCAGCAAGATCATTCATTTCTTTCTTTATAAAAGAAAAGTAAAGCAAGATATAGTTAACAAAATATTGATGGAATAAAGTACCGTACATTTATAAAGAATGAGAATTTACCATGACTTCACTAGCTTCTTCATTTATTGGTTCATTGTTCTTTTTCGTATGTGTTTTTTTGAACAAATCTATACGAGTTGGTTTTACACCCTTCTCCTTTGTCATCTATTTGAATTGTAAGAGATTGAAACAAAAAATATTTTTAAAAACACGCATTAGTATATAATTGTAGAAAGTAAATAATGATTATGTTATACATTATCTATAATTTGAGAATAACTCTTTCTTCCTGATGTGTGTGGCATAGTCA